>PVHX01011322.1:0-64839 GCA_004024805.1 Geosciurus inauris
CTCCTGCTTCACTCTTCTTGCTCAGGATAGCTTTAGCTATTCTCGGTCTCTTATTTTTCCAAATGAATTTCATGATTGCCTTTTCTATTTCTATAAGAAAGGCCTTTGGGATTTTAATTGGGATTGCATTGAATCTGTATAGTGCCTTGGGTAGTATGGCCATTTTAATAATATTGATTCTGCCTATCCAGGAGCATGGCAGGTGCAAAAGACACTGTTAAGAGATTAAGAAGCCACAGACTGTGAGAAAATATTTGCAAAAGACATATCTTATAAAAAGACTGTTATTCAAAATATACAAAGAATGCTTAAAACAACATTATGAAAATAATCCTATTAAAATAGAAGACAAAAAACTGCAGCAAAGAAGATATACAGATGGCAAATAAGCACCTGAAAATGATACCCCACATTGTATATTATTAGGGAAACAAACGAAAACAACAATGCCATCCCACTATAAATCTATCTGAATGGCTAAAATCTGAAACACTGACAATTCCAAATGTTGGTGAGGACATGGAGCAACAGGGACTCTCATTCACTGCCGGTGAGAATGTAAAATGGTATAGCCACTTTGGATGACAATTTCTTATGATCCAGCAGTTATTCTCACTGGTATTTACCCCAATAAATTGATATTTTATATCCAGATGAAAACCTGCTTAAAGATATTTATAGCAGCTTTATTCATAACTGCCAAAACTTGGAAGCAACTAAGATGTTCTTCTGTAGGTGACTGGTATAGAAGTAAAAGGAGACCAAGCATGCAAAAAAAAAAAAAAAAAATATATATATATATATATACACACACACACACATATACATATATAATTCATTTATATTTTATATATATGCGTGCTATTTATTCTGAGCTGGTTATACTTAGAAGTTGCCATTATCACTTTCATTTTGGACACTGAAAGGCGGGAAGATGAGTGGCAAAGTCTCTAATGGAAAAAAAGGAAGATTTCAGTTGTGGCCTGACTGGAGACTGTTGCTATGGAGAAGCTATAGTTGGTCTAGCTAGAAGTGGTGCATCCTATTATGGGATTGGTTAGGGGTGCATCTTTGGCTTTCTCTGGTTGGTCCCAAATTGGAAGCAGGAACAAAAATGAGAAAAGCTGTCAGTTATTAATAAAGTCGTGGCCACTTTGGGCTGATGGTTATTGAAGTTATTATTTAGCTTCCTAGATAGTCACTAAGAGATATCAATCTACTTTTTTGACTTATATTGAGCTGGCTTTCTGGGCTATTTACTATAGATAAGATTTTGTTTGCAGAGTAGGTTGCTGCAGATTGTGGGCTGAAGCTCTATTTTTATATATCATCTGGCCATTGGTGGTTTGAATATTCAGTTTCTCAATGAACAAATTATGGTACATTAGACAATGGAATATTTTTCAGTGCTAAAAAGAAATGCGCTAACAAGCCATGAAAAGGCATGGAAGAAAGTTAAATGCCTATTTAAAAAGCCATGGAAAGTTAAATGCCTATTACTAAATGAAAGGAGCCAGTCTGAAAAGGCTGCATACTGTATGATTCTAACAAAATGACATTCTGGAAAAGGCAAAATTATGCAGAGTTAAAAGATCAGTGGTTGCCAGGAGTTGGGGAAAGGAAGGATGGACAGGCAGAGCACAGAGGATTTTTAGGACTGTGAAACTGCTCTGTATGATTCCGTAAAGTAGATCCATGTAATTGTACATTTGTTCAGACCCACAGAATGTACAACAAGAGTGAACCCTAGCTGGGGGCGGTGGCGCAAGTCTGTAATCCCAGCACTGAGGGAGGCTGAGACAGAAGAATCGCGAGTTCAAAGCCAGCCTCAGCAACGCGAGGGACTAAGCAACTCAGTGAGACCCTGTCTCTACATAAAACACAAAATAGGACTGGGGGTGTGGCTCAGTGGTCAAGTGCCCCTGAGTTCAATCTCCAGTACCAAAAAAAAAAAAAGAGTGAACCCTAATGCAAACTGTGAACTCTGGGAGATGATATGTCACAGTAGGGCCACTGATTATAGCAAACATACCATCATGTCCCTCGCCTTGTTCTAAATATAGGACACCCATAAGAAACTTAAATTGAGTAATAAATATACTTATGGTCACTTTGAAACAAATGCCATGTTTTTAGAGTTCTATTATTTTGAGAAAAGTGATGAAAGAATGATTAGAGCATTTGAAAACATATGCATATTTCATATATATGAAAACATATGTACAGGATATAGAAGTTCTGGATTATGATTTCCAACCTATCTAATGCACCTGTGTCAGTTTCAGTGAATTATTTGCAGAATTGAAAACTTGGGATTTAATAAGTTAAAAGAGGGAATATTTAGAACTAGATCGAGGGGATGGTTGCACCTCAGTAATGTTGGGAATGCACTGAATGCTATTGCATCACGTGCTCTAAAATGGTTAATATTATATTATGTAAATTCTGTTCCAGCTTTTTAAATGGACATATTCTAAAAGCAAAATGAAACACAGTGAGCATCCTCACTTGTGCGTCAGCTGGTTTGTTTCTGGGACCAAGCCATGTCCAGGCCTGCCTGAGGGACTGAGGTCCTACCTGGAAGGGAGAGGGAAGGCGGGTAACTTGGTCCAGAAGGTCATGGGGAGGACAATGGAATTTCTGTTCGAATCCCATATTTTTCTGTTGCAAATGTCTATATCTTTGACTTCTGGGCCTCTGGGATCATGGCACCTCAAAACAGGACATTCTGTAGAATCCTAGAAGTGCTGGCTGTCCAAGGAGCAGGGCTGCTCCCATATCTGAGTGGGGCCTTCTCACCACTTACACCAAAATCTTGCTCTGGTTTTTCTTCACACCTTCTCTGGCCAGTCCACGCCATGCCAGTCAGTCCATGCCATGCCAGCTGCATTCCAACATGTGTTCACAAAGGATTTATTGCTGAAGGCTTTGTAGAGAATGGAATCACCCCATTGGACAAGGAACACAGCTAAGCATTAGCCTTTCCTGCCTAAAGTCCCTGGTCAAATCCACCTGAGCCAGTTTCCCAGCAGAAGCCACCTGGGGAGCCTTGCCGATCCCCATAGCCTTGGGCCCATTCCTCAGAACAGAGGCCCATTTCCAATTTTCTCTTTTCCCTGAAGTCTAGAAACACCCATCAGCCTTTCTCTTTTCTCCTCCACTGGCCCAAAGAAAACTAAGTCAGAGGTCAGCAAAGCCAGGATAGGCTAATCATAGAAATGCAACATCATTTCAGAGAAGGAGATATTAAAAAACAAAACCAAACATCCAAAAAGAGCTCAATCTCTCTAGCAATCAGAGAAATACCAAATATAACTTTCATCTTCTGCCCAACTGAATGGCAAAAATGAGAACGTCTAGTATCAGCTGTCAGCAAAGTTTTGAGAATTAAATGAAATTAACAGGGGTGATGTGTCTAGCAGTGAGCTGGCTGGCTTCAGTGCTCCTCTACTCTTTTTACTAACTAATGGCAGAGCAGCTTAGTTCCTCTTTGCAAAAACAAGAACATTCCAAGCCTAGACCTACCCTCACCTTCATGTAATCTCTTTGCCAAATCAAAACCTCCTTAGGAACACAGGGCATAGAAGCTCTTCCTTCCTGGGCTCCATTTGGTGGCTCTAGATGCTCCTTCTTTGGGTCAATGTCATCAAGTAGGTAGAGGAATTTCCAACCCCTCCTACAGAGTAGGTAGAGGGATTTCTCAGGTACCTGAGAGCCAACACCAAGTATCTGCCAAGCATAGCAAGGTCACTGATGAAGAACAGAAGATTTAGTGGTGCTCCAACATCAAAGGGTCATCAGCTTCAGCATGGGAGACAGGTGGCAGTCTGTGTCTTGGCATCATGCTTGTGATGGTCTTCAGGTGACACAAGCTGAGCACAAGCTGTGCCTCCTTCAAGTGACAGACATCTCAGGTAGATGAGGGCATCATCCCATGGGCTCTGGGAAAATTGGGGAAAGTCCCTGAGACAGAGGGAAAATAAAAGCCAGAACCAGAGAGACACTGATGATAGTGACGATGATGATGGTGTATTTGATGCCCATTTTATACTCAAGGTGACATGGCATGGGGCCAATTCTGCATGAATTCACACATAGCAGTGCTTCTCAAAGAGAGGCCTTCAAACCATCAGCACTATCTGGAAATTTCTTTACAGATGCTCAGATCCTTCCTGAAGTCTACTGAATCAGAACCACTGAGGTGGGTGCATCTAAACAAGCATTTTAATGAATTCCTCAGGAGATACGTGTTTCTTTCCATTCAGGGATGCAGAGGTGTCTCTGTAGGCCACCTGTCATGACTTGTGCAGATGTGGGGGCTCAACTGTCTCGGTCCTGTTCCCTGCCCTCCTCTTCACAGCCTCCTCACTGATGTGGAGACAACCGCAGCCTTCAAAGGACTGATTTCCAGGCACATTCCCTGTCTAAACACAAGTTCCTTGTCAAGAATCCCTTTAAAGAAGCTTTGCTTTGTAAAATATCTTTGAACAGTCCTTCAAGGAAAAGTTTGCCTCCCTAAAGAGATGTCATCACCATTTTTTGTCGTAATTGCAATTTTGGGAAACACGAGACTTTGGATACATCCTAACACAATTTAGTCTGTTACATCCCATGGGCCACTCTTGTGACTTGTCCTCTTAGAATATATATTGCAGGAGGGAGCACAGAGGCAGGGGAGGCAGTGTGCAAAGCTGTAGGCTCCTCACCCCTTGCCTTGTCCTGCAGATGCAGCTCTCCTGGACAGGGCTCCAGGTCACCTTGGTCTCCAGACTTCATGGTATCACCTGAACTTTTCCACAGTCATTCTCTGTATCTTTTCCTTCCTTTGTGTTCCTCCTCCAGCTCTTACCATAAAGTCTTATAAGGTAATAATGCAAAAGAGTGACTAAAAACGGGATTTTACGCTTTGGCTCCGGTCTCTTGTTACCAGTCGTTTGGAATGGTTACCTAGTTACAAAAAGAGTCTGGCTTGGGCTCCAAGAAAGTTAGTTTGACACTAAAAACTTAAGAATGCCAGATGTACTCCAAATGTTTAAACAGGCCTGGCAGATGAAACATCCCAGAGTTGGAAAATGGTACAAGCAATGAAACCCACTCAGAATCCACAGACCTCTGCATTTACCCTTCCCAAGCCTGCCTGTTTTCTTCCCCAAGTCAGTTGCCTATGGGTCAGCAACAAACCTGCGTCTGCCAAACATTCCGCTACCTATCACTAATGACAAGTCTTGTCTTTCCCAGTGGCACTTCTACATTTCTCTAAAACTAGGAAATGAAAAACCGTGAGCTCTGTTCTAGAAAAGGATAAAGGGGAATTGATAAATCAGATACTAATTTTTCTGTGTATAGAAAATCCTAGAGTATTGCAATTTGTAAACATGTATTTATTTGTGTGTCCTCCTGTTAAACCTGTGTTATGACATCACAGATCAAAGCTGGACTCGGGAGCAAGGCCAGAGAATGTTCATTCCTCATGAATTCTCAGGTGAGGATGCAGTTCAGGGACCCACTTTGAGAACCACCTGTCAAAGCAATGGTTCCCTCAGCCCAGGCTGCACACACTAGAAGCATAAATAACAATCAAGAGTCAAATTGGCCTCCATTTCTCCTATGTTCCTCATTCCCACTCTGAATAGGGCAGGAGGGAAGAGGGGAGAGAGAAAAGGGAAGGGATGTAGTAAAGATGGTTGAATGAGGTGGTTATCACTACCCTAGGTGCATGAATGAAGACACAAATGGTGTGAATCTGGTTTGCAACCAGAGAAATGGAAACATTGAGCTCTATATATGTACTATGACTTGAAATGCATTTAAATAAATTAATTAAAAATAAATAAAGAAATGTAAAAAAAAAAGAGTCACATTGGCACATTTGAATCACTCTTGGTCTTTGGTACTCAACCTCAGCTGCACATTTGATCACCTCGGGAATTTTGGAAATCCTAATGGCCAGACTTCTCCCTACATCACACCTTTCCCAGTCATCCATAGTTTTCAAATATCTCCAGATGATTCAAATACAATCATCCCTTTGTATACTCAAGCTCACCAACTGAAGAATCACTGACAATGGATTAAAAATATTCTAAAACCAATATTGTATCTGTACTGAAGATGTGCAGACCTTCTACCTTGTCATTATTCCCTAAACAATACAGCACAACAAGTATTTACATAGCATTTACCTTATATTACATAAATAATCTAGAAATGATTTAAAGTATGCAGAAGTGTATAAGTGTGAGGCAGATACTATATTCTTTTTTCTCTCTTTCTCTTTTATTATTATTATTATTAATAGTAGTAGTACCAGGGCCTTTTGTATTTTTTATTAAGAGACAGAGTCTCACTAAGTTGCTGAGGCTGGCTTTGAACTCATGATCCTCCTGCCGCAGCCTCCCAAGCAGCTGGGATTATAGGTGTGTGCCACCACACCTGGCTCTTTCTCTTTTTTGTAGTAATTTTTTGTAGGATCTGATTTCAATCCCCGTTCCCCCCAACTTTCCCTCCCCCTGTTCTCCTTTTCTACTCTGCTGATCCTACTGACCTTCCTTTTGTTCTTTTATTATTTATTTTTGATTGGTACTTACTACATATACGTAAAGGTGAAATTCCGCTGTGGTATATTCATACATGGACATAATGTGATTTTGTTAAATTCATTCCCTAATTCCTCCTTTTTCTTTTCTTCCTCCTCCCTCGCTCTCGATCCCCTACTCCACTGATCTTCCCTATATCTTTGGCCTCAAACTTGTGATCCTTTTGTCTCAGCCTCCCAAGTGATTGAGATTACAGGTATGTGCCATTACACCCAGATCTATGATATTTTCTATAAGGGACTTGACTATCACAGAGTTTGGGGTCCATAAAGAGTCCTGGAATCATGTGAACTTCAGAGTCAGCCCTAACAACCTGTTAAATGAGTTTTGAGTGGAGGTTGTAAATCTGCTTATGTTAATACTATAGGGTGTGGGCGGTATTTTAATATTCTTGGAATCAAAAGGAATCACTACAGACTCCTTCAAGGTAGGGGAGGCGACTACTAGGAAGGGGAAACCCAGCTGGGCTTGCATTTGCTCTTACCTTCCTTTGGTAGTGGGAACAGAGGTGGCCTTTTTCAATAGGTAGAGTGTATACCTTCATTGGGAAAGTGACATTTGAGGGACACTGGACAAGAGGTAAAGTAATTTGTTGGTGTAAGTTATTTGAGGTTTAAACAGGCACCACCTAGCATGACTGCGAGCTGGGAGAGGAGGATCAGCCCCTGGAATATCAGAAGAAATGGATCTAGGAAGAAAGCCTGCAGAGGCCTCCTGGATGCTCGGGATAGCTGGGGCATTTGGGGGGCCTGGGGTGCTTCAGGGTTCTGGAGAGGATTCAGTAGTGACTCGAGAAAGCTTTGAGAGCACTGTTGTCTTAAGCCTGGTTGTTGAATGTGACTTTTTGGTGAAGGACCCAATGGGCCCACTTACTCTTCAAAGTGGATGGTTCAAACTAAGCCCCTTTATGGAACAATTCTTGATCACGCCGGCCCTTAAACACAAAGGGACACAAAAGATCATCTAGTGTAATTTTCCTCTCTCCAAACTGTGTTTCACAGAGCTCTGGAGATTTCCAAAGCTCCTTTGGGGAACCTCATAGGAGACAAAGTGAGAGGCAAGAGCTGTTATTGAACTAAGTAGTGTCTGGCTGGGCTGTAAACTTAAATTTTATATCCACAGATGTCAAATTTGTAGTATCTGCAAATCAGTATACTTGCTTTGCAACATCAAGACAATAGATGGCACAAGATGCCCGAGTGCCTGGCCCTCTTAGAAGAGCACATATTTGAACTCATTTAATTTTCACCAACTCTGTGACATAGTTCTCTGCCTCTCTTACTAATAAAGAAAGAATCCGGGCATAGTGGTGCATGCCTGTAATCCCAGAAGCTGGGGAGGCTGAGGCAGGAGGATTGCGAGTTCAAAGCCAGCCTCAGCAACTTAGTGAGGCCCTAAGTAACTCAGCAAGACCCTGTCTCTAAACAAAGTATTTTAAAAAGGGCTGGGGATGTGGCTTGGTGGTTAAGCACCCCTGGGTTTAATCCCTAGTACCAAAGAAAGGAAGAATGAAAAAATCAGAAAGAAGCCCACAGAGGCCAAGGAACTTGTCCAAGGTCACCAAGCCATAAGTAGCTTAGCTAGGACTCACTGTCAGACAGCCTGACTTCAGAGCTTCACTTCTGTCTGTCTTCCTTACTGTGGACTGTATCCCTCTGGATTGCTGCCTATAGGCATTCCAGAGTCCCCTTGGCCACTTGAGAGAGGCTCAAGGTTTTCTCAACCAGACCTCCTTTAAGTTCACTTCCAAGGGGCCAGTCATCTCCTTTTCAATGTCCAGAGTCTGCCACCGTCCTTGATACTACAGCTGAATGGTACACTCAAGATCTCATGTGGCAGGGAGGGCAGAATGATGACCACAGAGCACCATCTAGGAGGTTCTTCCCAAAGCAGTGTGCAGACAAAGCATGTGCCTTCCCTGGGCAGGCAGCCTTACCAGCTTCCTCCAGGCCACATGGGCAGAACCACAGCATAGGTACTCTGCTCAAAGTCCAAAAGACCAAGTAGGTTGTAGAGTGGGTCAGGGACAGGAAAATGGCTGGTCCTTTTTCTATCTCATCTCTCCTGTACTTTGCCAAAGAAGGCCCTTCCAACTCCTTTCCTCTGCAAAGACAGGGCCCCTCAAAGTGTCACCTCCTTCCCTACCTACTTCTTTCTCTGGAAGAGTCTCTCCCTTTACCCTCTGGAAGTCTTACTCTGGGCCTGCCCCCTGCTGTACTTCTATAAATGAAGAGGGTGAGGTTCTGAGAAACTGCCCTTAAGTTCTTTTGGGCTGTCAGAAGTTCTTCTCTGAGCTTTGAGGTAGAGGCTGAGTGGGTTCTGAGCCTCCCCAGGTGAACTGGGTACTCACTCGCAGTTCTGCCTCCTATTAGAGCTGTTTTGGAGGAAGCTCAGGGAATAACTTTGCCAAGGAGAGCATCAGTTACAAGTTTCTATTGAAAACCATGAAGCTTCACATAAATGGGTTAAGGACAAAAATCCATTAATTATCTCAGTAGATGCATCGAAGGCCTGCCACAAAATTCAGCACCTATTCATGATAAAAACACTGAAGAAAATAGTATGGAAGGAACCTACTTCAACATATAAAGGCTATATATGAAAAACCCAAGGCAACCTCATAGTAAATGGGGAAAAACTGAAAGCATATCCTTTAAAATCTGGGACAAGACAAGGATATTCACTCTTATTTAAAATAGTGCTAGAAATTCTAGTCACAGCAATTAGCCAAGGGAAGGAAATAAAAGGGATAAAAGTAGGAAAGGAAGAAATCAAATTATTACTGTTTTCAGATATGATCCTATACTTAGAAGATCCAAAAGCCTCCACCAAAAGACTGCTAAAGCTAATAAACAAATTCAGTGAAGTATCAGGTAACAAAATCAACATACAAAATTAATAGCTTTCTCGGCTGGGGTTGTGACTCAGTGGTAGAGTGCTTGCCTCACACATGTGAGGCACTGGGTTTGATCCTCAGCACCACATAAAAATAAATAAAATAAAAACATTGTGTCCACCTACAACTAAAAAATATTTTTAAAAAAATCAATAGCTTTCCTATATACCAATAATGAATCTGCTGAGAAAGAAATCAGGAAAACAATCCCATTCACAATAGCCTCAAAAACAAACAAACAAAAAACCACCTAAGAATAAGTCTAACTAAGGAGGTGAAAGACCTCTACTATGAAAACTACAAAATACTGAAGAAAGAAATTGAAGAAGACTTCAGAAAATACAAAGACCTCCCATGTTCATGGATAGGAAGAATTAATATTGTTAACAGGGCCATACCACCAAAAGCAATATATAGAATCAGTACAATCCCTATCAAAATACCAGTGACATTCTTTATAGAACTAGAAAAAATAGTCCTAAAATTCATTTGGAAAAATAAAAGACCCAGAATACCCAAAGCAATTCTAAGCCAAAAAAGCAATAATGGAGGCACCATGATATCTGACTTCAAATTATACTACAGAGCTATAGTAACAAAAACTGCATGGTACTGGCATAAAAACAGACACCTTGACCAAAGGTACCGAATAGAAGAAACAGACAAACCCACACATCCACAGTCAAATGGTCCTTGATGAAAGTGCCAAAAACATACACTAGAGAAGAGACAGCTTTGTAAACAAATGATGCTGGGACAAATAATGATCCATATGTAGAAGAATGAGATTAGACCCTTGCCTCTCACTCTGCACAAAAATCAACTCAAAGGGATCAGAGACCTAGGAATGAGACCATAAACTATGCAGCTCCTAGAAGAAAACATAGGGTCGACACTCCAGCATATGAGCACAGGCAATGACTTTCTCAGTGGGACCCCACCATATTACCCAGATATACCACTCCTTGCTATTTATCCTGAAGATTTAAAGTCATTATACTATAGCGATACATAAACATCCATGTCTATAGCAGCAAAATTCACGATAGCCCAATTATGAAACTAGCCTAGGTATCCATCAATGGATGAATGGATAAAGAAAATGTGGTATATATACACAACTGAGTTTTATTGAGCCATAAAGAATGAAATTATGTTATTTTCAGAAATATTGACGGAACTAGAGACCATTCTGTTAAGTGAAATAAGTCAAACTCAGCAAGTCAATGGTGGCATGATTTCTCTCATACGTGGAAACTAAAGAGGAAAGAGGAAAAGAAAAACCCTCAAGGAGGGGCAGGAATTTCATGAACATCAAAGGGAGATAAAACTAGAGAAAAGGGACCAAAGAATGGGAGGCAAGAGGGAGAGGGGAAGTGCTGGGCAAATTATATTGTTATTTTTTGTGCATGTACAAATATGTACCAATAAATCTCATCATTATATACAACTATAATGCACCAATAAAAAAATGTAGGGAAAAAAAAGAAACAGAAAACCATGCAGCTTCTTATCAAAGGAGACCATTTGTCTTGAGCAGACTTTGCACCTTTTGAAGCAAACTTTTCCCTGTAAGATTAGTATGAGCTTTACTGGGGGTACACTGGGGCCCATATTATGGTACTCTGAAGTGTTAAGTCTTCCTCGCCAACCTGAGGCTGCCAATCTTGAACGTGAAGCTGTACTCACTACAAAAGCCTTTCATTTATATCAGAGGGAATAACACTGGATTTTGTATATGAATGTGTAAAAATCCCTAAGGTTCTCCTTGATTTAAGTGGGGATGGTTCATGCTTCTCCTACTGACATAAATTTATTGGTGTTTCTTGTAAATTTTGGCTTCAAAACAAGGACATCATGCATAGGGGGAAAAAAGTCTGAAACCAGAATATTGAGTCTTTGCCACTCATTTTCTATCTAGGAAAACTCAGCCCCAGGAGATAAGACTTCTGTGATATGGTTATGGAGCTCATCCTTTACAAAAGAATAAACTTCATGTTTTATGTGAAGCAGTTTATACAGAGAAAGAATGAGGCTGCAATTCGTTTCAGAATGACATTCAAGTCCTAGGCCCACAACTTGTGTCCCTTGGGCACCCTTCTGACTAGCTCTTTCTTTTGAGATAGAAGATGGAATGTGAGCATTGGTAAGATTTAATGTTATTATTTCCAGCTATGTATAAAGCAGAACACTTCCAGTGTCAATCCTTCTCCCCGCTAGGCTGTTTCAAGGTCTTTGCTGAGGATGTCTGTATTCCACAGACCAAAGCTGATCCTCTGGAATGTAGCCGTTGTTCTTTTAAGACTCTGGGGGCAGTTTGTTTAAGATAAGGAGAGGACGAATAGGCTGATTTTGGAGTTACTAAAGGAAAGACTGAAAAAGCAATTGTACAGTCTATAGCTGTGCAGGCACAGATGACATCATCCCTGCAGAGGGGTCCAGAGGCAGGAAGGCCTCTGCCTCCAGACAGCCCTGGTTACCTCCATTCTGAAGAGAAATGGCCTTTAACTTGTTTTCATTTTTCCTCTACCAAAGTCCCTATATGGCTAATCGTCCCTCCAGGCAGCTGTGGGATGAGCAGAATGGTTGGTTAAGGGCTCAAACTCTCAGTCTAAAGCCTCTTCCAGCCCTTACTGTCCCTGTGGTCTTAAACCTTCATTTTCTTATCTTTCAATGGGGTGAGAACAACACCTCCCTTAGACCATGATTGTGCTAATTAAAAGAGATAATATAATATTTGGGGGAAGAGTGGTCTGAAGTCTGTGTCAACCGTCTCATCTCGTGTGTCTCTTCTTCAACCCTCTTCAGTTGGTTTTCTGTCCCAAACCTTCCCTAGCTGCCTTTGTCACTGTCCAGATCACCAACAATCCAGCAGCTGCTTCTCTGATGCTCTTGCTCAGCACACAGGCAGTGCTCCACTTGGTGGTCTCCCTCACTCAGGAACCCCCTCCAGAGGCTGAGCCCCTTCCAGACACCAGGCCCCCGTGATAGCGTCTTGCTCTCTCTCCTCTTCCTCCTTGCCCTCTCCTTCTCAGCTGCATTTGATGGCTACTTCTGCTCCTCTCTCAGGGCTGGGTCCTACCTTCCCTCCTCCATAGCCTCCCTCAAAGTGATTCCATCCAGTCTCAGGGTTTCAGGAGCCACTTGGATGCCATGATGCCCAAATCTATATCACCAGGCTGGATCTCCACATAGGAATGCCACATTGTCTTGTTGGACATCACCATGTAGGTGTCTAATGGTCATTCCATATTTCATATAGCCCAGACAAGACTCTTACTTCTTGCTCCCAACCCCGAAGAACCTGCTTCTCAATCTTGCTTCTGGGAGTTCTCTTTGGTTGCTTTCTTTTGCGAGCCTCTTCCTCTCACACACTGTCACCACCATCTAACCCATCAGCCTGTTCTATCAACTGCATCTCAAAAACTCACCTGAAATTCACTCTGCTCCTCCATCTACACTCCTATCATCACATTCAAGTGCCTTTATCTTGTCCTGGGCTACTGCCATCATCTCCTTCCCAACTCTCCCTGCTTGTGTTCCTGTCCTCACCCTTTAACCACACTCTCTACCCTGGCAGGATCCTGCCTTGTCTCCTGCTGCGCCCCCCCCCCCCATCCATTCCCTCCTTCATCTATTCCACTGTGGCTGTACCGACCCTCTCTCGCTTTCCCACACCTGCTAAACTCATTCTCACTTGTGCTTGAGAGGTTGACTTCCTCCCAAAACACCAAGGTATCTAACTTCCTGGTCTGTAAATCTGGCATGCTCTGCTCTTACAGACTTGACAGGTTAGCCCTATCTGCAGAAAACACCCTGGGGTGATCCTGTTTGATTTAACTTGGGCCCAATGCAGAACTCTGAACCACTCATGTGATGAATGGGATGGGCAGGAACAGCAGGCCCTGACTTCCATGCAATGGGTCCTCCCCAGGGAAGAGGGACTCTGCTACCTATTGGAGGAGAAAGGGTGGTTGAAGGATAAAAAAGATACCTATCCTGAATACTGAAAGAGTTAGCTATAACTGCTTGGGAGACTCCCAGCAGAAGTGATTTTACACTCATCCACTCATCCACTCTTAGTCACCCCAAGTATTCCTGAATTCTTCCCTGTGGCCACTTAAATTTCCCTAAAGGCTCATCCTAAAATCCTTTCAGTATTGGAAAGGCAAACATGATTTAGGAATTCTTATGCCTACTCCCACTCAATATTTGAGTGCAAGGGGCACACAAATTTTTAAATTATTTGCTACTTTATCCACACCTTGACTGCATTTCTCCATCTGGGATGATTGAGAGCTGGATATAGGCTCTGTTGAGAGAGAAACAGGTACCCTGGCAAACACTTTTCCTATTAATTAGGTAATGTGATTCAGAAGGGAGGAATTCTGTGAGAGTAAGTGGTCTGTGACTCACAGTGACTCACACCACACCCCGAGTTGGGCACAAATCCCTTCCTGATACCAGTGGGAGATTTCCATAGCTAATTTAATAGATTGGGTCACATTACCATGTTACCATCACATCAGTTCTTGCTATGTCTTGGCATAGGTTCCTAAATTTAAACTCTTAAATGGATAGGAGACAACACCTTGAATCTAGGCATTTTAAGAAAAAGAATGAAAAGGTCATACAAGGGCTGAATTCAATTTTCTTCTCTGAAATGAGACACAGGAAATGGCACAGAGGAACCATTTTCCCAACAAGCCATTTGTTCTTCCCAAAGAGCCTTTATCCATATCCCATCCTATCAACGTGATGCGTGGAACCAGGGGGGCTGCAAATACCTTGCTCACTGGTAGATCTCTTTGTTGTCTGCCAGTGACTTTTGAAGCTCCCTTTCCTGAGGTCCTAGAGTACAAAATTATATTCAAGGTTGAGTTGCCAAAAGCTAGGAGACCGCTCACCGAGTTGGGCATTTTTAGATATTTGTGTGTCTGCCATGAAAAATAAGAGATGGTGGCAAAGAACATTCCTCCACTCCTGGCAGGCTACGTACCTAGCACATTCCCCAGCCCAGGGAAGGTCAGATACCAATAAAGAATATAGAATGCTTTGATAGAGACACATGACCTCCTAATTAGCTAAGACATTCTGAAAATGCTCATTCCCCTAAGAGCTGAGCATTTGCCACCCTGCATTACCTTTGCTGATAGAGTCAGAGGCAAAGTCTATGTTTGGGTGGTAGAGGACACACTGCTCCCAAGCAGGATCTGAGGAAAGTAAGCTCAAGTTCTAAAACAGCCCCTAGCAATAATTTAAATTTTTTTTTTCCAGGAATGATCTTAATTTGAGCAAAACACATATGTTCATGCTGTACTCAGCATAGGTACAAATCTGGGTTGTGTTTACTAGGAGAGGCTCCAAAAATGTGAATTTTTACATTTTACTTTGAATTTTTCTAAAGAACAGAAGCAATACAGGAAAACAATAGCTGGTAAGAGTAAAGAGACTAATTCCCACAAGATTTTTAATCTTCCTCTTTGGCAGTGTCTCCCATGGGACCCATGACCATGTGATAGTGACTTAGATTTGGGGTGCAAGGATCCATGGGGAGGCTGTCAAATTCATCAACCTTCCCAGCATCACATCAGTTCTTTCCTTGCTCCTGCCTTTTTCAATGGAAAACTCATTCTCCATCTGTCCTAGGACTGGCCCCCAGCTGTCTCTGGACTTTCCTTCCCACATCCTGAGGATGTCCTCATCTGTTGTCAACAACAAAAGTTACATCTTGTTTGTGGTCTGTATAGGTTTGGCTCAGTGCTAAACACATTACAGGTGCTCCTTGATTTATGATGGGGCTACATTCTAGTAAACCCATCATAAAGTAGAAAACAGCCTAAGTCAAAAATTCATTTAATACACCCAACCTACGAACATCACAGCTTAGCCTCGCCTACCTTACACGTTCTCAGAACACTTACATTAGCCTATAGCTGGGCAGAATCATCTAACACAAAGCCTATTTCATGATAAAGGGTTGAATAACTCGTGTAAATTATTGAATACTGTAATGAGAGTGAGAAACTGTGGTGGTA
Organism: Geosciurus inauris; assembly: GCA_004024805.1. Taxonomy (NCBI): domain Eukaryota; kingdom Metazoa; phylum Chordata; class Mammalia; order Rodentia; family Sciuridae; genus Geosciurus; species Geosciurus inauris. The sequence continues at coordinate 15,531 of PVHX01011322.1, forward strand.
AGTGTATGATTTTGCACCATGAAAAAGTTGATAAAAGCCATAAGTTGAACCATTGTAAGTCTGGGACCATCTGTTATACACATTCTTTCACCTAAATACTTGCTCTCAAACTACCCCACAGAGACTGGTGTCATTATCCCCATTCAAGGGAGCAAAATAGGCACATGAGGGTGAAGTAATTCTCTTTAGGTCTCAGCTACATGGAAAGGGTGTCTGCCTAACTCCCAAGTTTCTGCTCTCTGCATTTATTCTCACATCCCCCCTGGCTGGTAGTGGGAAAATGTCTTGCCATTTCTAGAAGATACGTTTCCCCAGTTGCATGAGAGGATGCCAAAGCCAGGAAAGATCCCTTTGGGGGTCACATGTGAGACAGTGTCCTAGTCTGATGACACAGGTCTGGGTCTTAATGGCCAGGGTTCTCCCTCATAGGACAGAAGACCACCTGAGCTCATTTTGAAGGCTTGGGGCTCTCTCTGGAGTCTGTCCCCATGTCCTCCATCTCTACCTAGCTTCCCTCTTATACAGCACTGTGTTCACATTCTCAATTGTATTCCATTCACGGCACTCTGCAATGCTCCAGTCTAACTTTCCCATGCATATTAATTAATTTACCTTCTGTTTTTCACTGTTTAAAGTTATCCATGACAGCAGAACAAGAACTATAGGGTGGAAAACCACAATATATGGTAAGAGTGAGCTGCAGCCTGATGAACGAGCATGAGTCTGTGCCCACCAGCTGGATTCATATGCTGCCTCCACCACTCATTGGCTATGTGACCTTGGACAAATTACTGTACTTCTATGAGCTTCAGTATCCTTTTCTATAAAGTGGGCCATTAATATGATGATGACGATGGTGTCAATAGTTCATTTAGTCCCATGCTCAATAAATCTGTAATCATCATCATTATCATTGTCATTTCAGTAAACAAAGAACTTTGTCAAAAGTGGGCAGCAGAAAGAAGCAGACCTCCACATATTGATCTTGAGGGAAAACATGTTGGTTCTGGTAAAAATGAATTAACTGTGACATGCTTCTAAAAACTTACTCCTAATTATTTAAAGAAGTGCTTCACAGAAGCTCTGTGGAGAGGACCATTGGCAATGTGCCAAGCTCAATGTTCCTCTGCAAGTTAAACTGCTGGGGTCCCTCTTACCTTGTTCCCAGCTCTGGACTTTCAGCTGCTTGCCTTGACTTCCCCCTTGGTAGATAACTGGTGGACACAGTGGGAAAAGCTTAGGTCAAAGAAGAGAGATCGCTTGGTTGAGGGAGCTCAGCCCCAGTAAGAAAGGACATGCTGATGGTGTCAATTTTACTTTAATTTGCTGGAGGAAAGTCAAGGACTGGTGAATTCCACTGTGACCCTGAGCTGTGGTATTGGAGGAGTGGTCCCAAGCTCCTGCATCACAAGGCCATTCAGACTGAGTGGCCTGGTCACAGCCTGCACAAAGGAGGAGCTTGTACCATTCTTGTGAGCTCAGGGGTCCTCCAGGGTATGTGAGGACATCTGTCCCTTCCAGGCCATCTGGCTGTTTATGAATTCATTCAAAATGGCTCTGCCAACTTAGGCCAAGAATTCCTCTTTGGATAATATGGATTCTGAAGAATGCTTTCATTTTCCTAACCACAAGTCTGTATTTTTACCTAAAGCTCCATCAAATCTTACAAGCCTTTGATCACGCTTGGCAAGCTTTGTTAAAACCACGACAAGAGAGTCATCAGGCTTCTAGAAATCTCAGCATGAAGAATTGAAAAGAGAGCCAGCTCCTGGTCACATGGGAAAATGCACTGTAGCTTCCAAATTTAAGCATTTGAAAGGCTCTGAAGACATCAAATGTCAAACGGCTACAAGTTAGAATTTAACAAATTTTCGCCTTCCTACACATATGTGTGAAATACGAGCTACATCACTGAGAACCACTGAAAATATTTTCAGTAAGTTTTGAGCTATTCTTGAAAAATGTCTGAAATAAAGTAATGCAGAGATATATGGATTAAAGAATGCCAAGAACATCCTCGGAAAGTGAGAAAAGTGGAGCATGCTCGCCGGCCCTCTGAGCAGCCCCTCAGGCCAGTGGGTTCTTTACTAGAATATCAGGCTTGTGTGATTAAGCAAAGATGGTATCCGAGCCAAGCAGACACGGAAGGCCAAGGTCTGTACTTTCTAATTCTGTCTCTGCTGTTAACCCTGAGCAGAACTATGTGCATTATCTCATAAGAAAACTTTTTTAAATGTTTAACTGAACTAATTATGAAGTGGTTTAAAATAACACAAATATCTATTATGGAGAGATAATACTCATATGTCTACCTGCTATATGGAGTGATTTTAAGAGACTTTAGTTCAATCCTCTTAATCAATGAAAAAATGAAGGCACAGAAAGATCAAATGATTTACCCAAGATCACTCAGTAAATTAGCACAGATTGGGGGTTGAAAAATAGCAATTCCTGCATGCGCTCCTTCTAGCACATGGGTGGTAATGTGCAGAGCCCAGGTAAGTCAGCACTGAGTCCGAAACCAAATCATTGATGTGGCCGAAGAATAACTAACTATTCTTGTAAATTCTTAGGAAATGTGGGGAACATTAATTTTTTCCTTTCTTTCTTTGATGAAGATTGAAAGGTGGGGGAATTAGTATAGATTTGGAAGTTTGATGATGAAATAGACATGAAGCACTATGTTAGCAATAACAGACATTGGGAAGACACAGTGCAGATCACACGGCAGATGCCTTGCTGTAACCTCCACTTCATCTTATGATGCCCCTGTGAGACTGAGGCTATCCTTATCACATATCAGCAAAACTGAGTTGTATGAAAACGTTCCATTTAAATGGCTTAAGGTGTGGATTGTTGGATGAGCTCAATATTGTAGCCTCACTTTAATAGACATTAGCAGGTGGAGCCCATTCCAAGGACAGAAGCCAAGGGACTCAAAACCTGTTGCTGAAGAGAGAGTGCAAGGATCCCTTTTTAATGTTCCTTGATTAAGTTAAACACACACATCAACTCCCTGAATTCCCTCAGCAACTATAAGACCTAGTTACTAAGGTTCCATTGATTTCGTTTTGCAGATGTGGGAACTGAGCAAAGAGAGAGGGAGCAGCTTGATGAAGTGCAGCCAGGATGGATCCCAGGTCTGTTTCCTTCAGAGTCTGTGCTGTTGATTGCCAGGCCCTATTTCCTCCCAACACTCAACTTGTCATCTGTGGGATAGGGGTTAGAACAAGAATCGTGATTTGGGAGAGGACAGTGCTGACAGGTAAATGAAAGCATGTTATCAACTGTTAGGCATGGAAGGGTTGTTCTTGTGGAGAGGATTCTTCTTTTAAGTTTTAGATACTAAAATTCTAGATGTGTCCTTGCACAAGGTTTTCTCCCTCTGTGTGCATTACAAAAAAAAATGCATGTAAATTCAGCTTTCTTATGAAAGCAATCACCAGTTAAAACACTTTGCAAGATTGATAAAGAAGAGAGTTAAAAATCAAAATAGCAAGCTGACAAAGGGTTGTTCCTGTTCACCTTGGAATTCTGGAAGAAAATTAAAGCAAGGTCCCTGTAAGATTCCCACCAAGATTTATGGACAGAAACATAAATATCTCAGCCATTCCACCTCGGTTTAATTGCTCCATAGCCAGTGACCTCCATGATGGAAAATCTGAGTCAGAGGCAGCTAGGGTGGGCTGTGGGTGCTCATTTGCAGCAGCTGGGAGAGGAAGGGAGAAACCTTGCCCTTGCGGAGGCCCTTGGATACAGCTGCACTCGCCCAGTGATAAATGCTCCCGAGTTGAATTACAAGGTCAAGGTGGGAAAGAAAGAAACCTGAGTACCCACAGATGTGTTTTTAATACATCATATGCTTCTATGTACATCACATTAAATGAGTATTTTTGGTCTCAATCTTGACCATGGGTACTTCCTGCTAACATATATACTCAGGCACACATGCTTGACTTTCCTAAAATAGAACAATTTGCTGAAAGAGGACTCTGGAACATTTGTTGTTTAAAACAGCATCTATTTCTTAGAATGAGTACTAATCAAAGCCAGCAATGACTTAATGTCTTAAAACTGCCACAGTGAAACATTTCCAGATCCAGTCCACAGGGCATTCACGTGGTGGAAACAGCCTCCACTCTAACCCACATCGTCACAGTGCAGGTAGTACACTGAACTCAGAGTCGACCTTCAGCTTGGTTAGTGTTGAATCCTTTTTATTTTCCTCTGTTTTTCTATTTTTAAAGAATTTGTTGGAGATAATGCTTACATGGTAACTAATATAAACAAACCAATTGCACAGCTGAAAGACTTCCCATGAGGGAATATGAAAAGAAGGACTCAGGGACACTGTGTGCTTACCCTTTAGAAAAAGTTTCACGGAAGTGCCTAAATCTATGTGCAGTCATCCCTTGGTACTCATGGGGTGTTGGTTCCAGGATGCCCCACAAATGCTCCAATCCATGGATGTTCCGATCCTTTACATAAAAGGGCATGGTATTTATATATACCCTATGCACATTCTCCCATTTACTTTAAATCATCTCTAGATTACTTATAGTACATAATGCAATGTAAATGCTAGGTGAACAGTTGCTACACTGTGTTGTTTAGGGAATAATGACAAGAAAATAGTGTTTATATGTTCAGTAATACATACAATTTTTGTTTCCAAATACTTTCCATCCATGGTTGGATGAATGTGCAGATGCAGAACCTGCAGATAGAGAGAGCCAACTGTATTTGAGATCATACATCCCCACACTCAGTGTTCACTTGCAGCTGGATTCACCCAAGAATGAGATCTTTATTGTGCAGAAAAAGGAAACACAGGAAGTGCTCCAGTCCACTCCCTCAGGGGCCAACTTCTTCAGCTTTGGCAAAGTCATATGTGTTCAGGTGGTAATCTTAACTCCTTTCAGAGATCTTTAAAGTGGGTTGTTGATTTCATCTGTAAGCCAATTGATAGAGTCACTGGAGCTTGAACAGGCCCATTGGTAAAAGGAGCAGACATAAAAAAATGGATAGTCAGCAATTCTATCCCTAGCTATACAATCAAAGAATTGAAATAAAGACCAAACATACCTGTATACAAATGTTCACAGCAGCACTATTCATACTAGCAAAAAGGTAGAAACAACTGAATATCCATTAGTCATGGAGAAACAAAATGTGATATAACTATAAAATAGAATATTATGTAGCCTTAAAAAGTAGTGACATTCAGATACATGCTACAACATGAACAAACCTGAAAAACATTATACTTAGTTAAAGAAGCTAGACACAAAAGATCACATATAGTGTGATTCCATTTGTATGAAACATCCGTAAGAGGTCAATATATTGAGACAGGAAGGACATTGGTGGTTGCTAGGGGCTGACAAAGAGGTGGAGGAACAGATATTGACTACATAATGGGTATAAGATCTCCTGTCAGGGAGACAACATGTTTTGGAACTGGACAGAGACGGCAGTTTGGCAGTTGCACAACACTGAATGTACTAAATGCCACCAAAGTGTGTACACTAAGATAGTTAATTTCTCATTAGATGAATTTTACCTCAACAAAAAGGAAAGAAAAAAATAGCCTGGGGATAAGATATAGATACCCATAGTGAGGAAGAAATGGCTATTCTGTGCCTTTAGCTCCAGCATCTTCTCTACTTCTTCTCACCAAAGACCTCACTTATTTGGGTTGTTATGGGGACATAGTGCTCTCTGGAAGTTGAGAAATCTCCACATCACCCAAGCATCCAGCCCAGCCATTAGCATCACTGTGCATCTCCATTCAAGCCTCTGTTATTTATTGAGCAATTGCTTGTGCTGGACAGTATTCTAGGAGCTGAGACATAGCAGTAAATAAGACCACAGCATCCTTGCTCTCGAGAAGCTTATATCCTGGTGGGCAGAGAAGACAACAGAAAATATAAAATAAAATGTCAGATGGAGGTGAGCGCAGGAACTCGAGCCAGGCTGATATGATGGGAACTGAGTGGCAACAGCTTATCTAGTTACCTTGAAAGATTGAGTTCTGGTTCCTGTGTCTGTGACTCAGCCACATTTTCTTTGTAATCACTTCAATTGCTCAGTCAGATGCAACTGAATTGCAAGGTGTGACATTTTTAAAGCCTGGTCATGATTCATATGATCATGAGACGCATACTGATATCAAAGAAGCCTTGGGCAAAATGTGACAGTCATTCTCAATTTGCTGTTCTCTTCTGTGACTGCCAAAGATGCTCAAGTACAGAAACTCAGTATGTATTCAGTCCATGTCAACTCTACTTCCTGCAGTTTCCCAAGTCCATTCTCCCCTTCGAGATCTACTCCATCCTTACAGCGTGTGTGGTCCACACCTTCACCTCCTCTTGCCCAGCCTCTGTCAGTGCCTCCTGATGGACTGCTTTGCTCCACAGCCTCGTCTTCTGGTATCTAGAGAAAGCTTCCTCTTTGTAATTCCCACCCACAGGTCCTGGTTCTACCATATGGAGACTCAATAAATCCAGACTACCTACTGCACAACTGCCCTCCCAAAGACTGGACAGGAGAACACTACCCGCCCTCGTCTCCCCTCCGGCCTGATTCTCCCAGGCCCTTACCTTGTTCATGCATCCCGGGCCCCAGACCTTTCTTCATCCTGGTAATCCCATCTGAGCTTACCGATGTTTTAGAAATGTATTTAAAACTGAACACAGTATTTCAAGTGTGGTTGGAACAAAACATAGTGATTCCATTTCTTCCTTGAACTTTTAAAAAATAGACTTTAAGAATGTGGTCCTATGAGTTTTGAAAACAAACCTGTGTAACCACCAACCCAATCAAGATACGGAACATTTCCATCACTCCAGAAAGGTTCCTCACTCCTCACCAGCCCAGACCCCATCAAGAGCAACCACTGGTCTGATTTCTATTTGTGCAGGTTAGTCTTGCCAATTCCAGGTTTTTTACACAGACAGAATCCTGGAACCTGTACTCTTTTGCAGCTGGCTTCTCAACATACTTTTGAGATTCATCCACACTGTTGCAAAATCCATGCTATATTAGATATTTGTTCCTTTCTGTGGCTGAATAATATTGTCTACAAAACACAGTTGATTAATACATCCTCTGTCAATGTATATCTTAAGTTGTTTTCAGTTTGGGGCTGTTATAAATAAGACTGCTAAACCAAGTAGCTTCATAGATTTTTGTCATCATTTATCTTGAACTAATACCTGGAAGAGGAATTTATGTTTAACTACATAAGAAATTGACAGAAACTTTTTCCAAAATGGCTATATCAGTAGTGTAGGAAAGGTTCAGTAACTCCACATCTTTGCTCAACATTAGCACTGTTTGTTAATTTTAACCATTCTCATGGGCATGAAGTTGCATTTCATGGGGTTTTAATCTGCTATCATTCAATAAAGTTCAGCATCCCTCATGTGCTTGTTGGCTTTTTACATATCTTTTTTGAAATATCAGTTCTAGTCTTTTGCCACTTTTTTCCCCATAGGTTGGTGGTCTTTTTATTATTTAATTGTAGAAGTCCTTTGTATTATTTATGTTTAGAGCAGCACAATTCACAATTGCTAAAGTGTGGAACCAACCTAGATGCCCTTCAATAGATGAATGGATAAAGAAACTGTGGTACACAAACACAATGGAAGGTTACTCAGCATGAAAAGAGAATAAAATTATGGCATTTGCAGGTAAATGGATGGAGTTGGAGAATATCATGGTAAGCAAAATAAGCCAGTCTCAAAAAACCGGGGGATGAATGTTTTCTCTGATAAGTGGATGCTAATACACATGGGGGAGAATGGGATGAGTGGAGGAACTTTGGATGGGGCAAAGGGAAAGGGGAGGTAGGAAAGATGGTGGAATGAGACAGACATCATTACCCTAGGTACATATATGATTGCACAAATGGTGTGACTCTACTTTATGCACAGAGAGGTAAAAAATTCCGCTCCATTTGTGTACAATGAATTGAACTGTTTAGAACTAATACATAAAAAAAAAATAATTCCTTTGTATTATCTAGATAAAAGTCCTTTATCATATACATGCATAGTGAATATTTAAGTTAGGTGTCATTTCCCTTTTCACTTTTTTGATGATACCTTTTGATGAGAATGAATGTTTAATTTTGATTCATTTGATTTCTTTCCTTTTTCTACTTGTTGCTCCTCTCCCTTTAACCATAAGTACTCTTTGCCTCAAATTAGTCACAAATGTTTTCTAGTCCTAGGTTTTCCTCTAGAAGCTTTATGTTTGCAGCTTTTATGTTCAGGGCTATGATACATCTTAAACTAGTTTTTGTGCATGGTATTAGATAAAGGTTAATATTTATTGTTTGTGGGTTTTCCCCCCATAAACTTTTCTAGTGTTATTTGTTGAAAAGACTTTCTTTCCCCCACCAAGTTTCTTTGCTTATAATATTTTTCTATTGCTACTTGATGGAGAGCTTCTCTAGACCCATGTCTCCCAATATTACCATTTAAAAATAAGTCTCATATACATCAATTCAGTTTATGGACCCATTAGCCTTCACTGACTGAATACTGCGTGTTGGGCATGAGCTGACAAATAACTCTTGTTTGGAAGAGTCTCCATCTGTTGGAGGATGCCAATGTGGGAGCTACTGATGACCATATAATGTCTCATAGGGGTTTGTAGGAACATAGAAGGCACATGGCAGGAAGGCAGCATCCAATAGTGATTAGAGATCGTCACTTGGAGATTGGCTTTGGGTCTAGGCAGATCTTGTTTAGAATCCAGACTTAAACATATCCTAGTTCCTAGGGTAGACCTTGAATAGACCACTTGACCTTTTAGAGGCTCATTTCTTTGGCATTATTGAAGTATTACATGACACCGTACAGAATGCTTGTTATGTCTAAGTGGTGACCACTTAGGGAGGGTCACCACTTCAGTTTCCTATCCCACATGCCAATCATCCAAGCCACCAACCTATTCGATGGTGCTGCTCATGCTTAGGGAGGGTCTTCACTTCAGTTCACTACCCCTCATGCCAATCATTCATAGACACACCCTTATTGACACACTCAGAAACCTCTTAATCTTTGGTATCTCTTAATCCAATCAAGTTGACAATTCAAATTAACCATTACACTTATTGAAAGGATCCTACCAGATATGAACAGATCTCCCTGACTGATGCTGGCTTTCAGCTACTTGTTTCCTTGAAGCTACCATTTTAAGCCTTTGCTACATATTAGGCCTCTTACTAAATGGTTGATGTGCATTAACTGACATACTTTACACCCCCCAGCAAACTTGGAAGAAATTTGATTATTTTAATTCACAGATTAAGAAAAGAAGTCTCAAAAATATTACCTAACTTGCATACAGTCACACAGAGAGTAAATGCTGGGTCCAAAATTTGAGCCACGATCTAAACAACTGTGCGTTGTCTCTTGGTAGCTTTGTAGGCACTGAGGAAGGGCTCTTCCCACTCCCCTGCCCCACATCCTGATGGGACATCTCAGTCCTGGTCATTCTGTGCTTCTCAGGCACACCTAAAGCTGCTCTTCTGGGACCTTCCTTCTTAGCTGAGAGGCCTTGGTAGCATCCCTGGTGTATCTTATACCATGGCACTGCTATCATATCTGCCATGAATTGGATATTGCTTAAATGTATCCCCCAAAGGTTTATGTAAACTTGTTCCTCAATGTGGTGATGTTAAGAGGTGGTGGGACTTTTAAGAGGTTGGGCCTAGTGGGAGGTGGTTAGGTCATTGGGGGTGCTGCCCTTGGAAGGGATTAAGGTAGTTCTTCGGGCTATCTGGTTAGCTCTTGAGAGAGCATTGCTATAAAAGAGTAAGGCTGGCTCCTTTCCACTCTCTCAGGCTTCCTGTCTCACCATCTGATCTCTGCCTCTCACACATGCTTTCACCATGATGTCATGTGCTATATAAGGCCCTCACCAACAGCTAGGCCGATGTGACCAGCTGATCTTGAACTTTCAGCTAAATAAACTTTTTTTTTTATAAAGTACCCAGCTGCAGATAATTTGTTATGGCAATAAAAATGGACTAATATACCAGCCTACCTTCAGCCTGAATTGAATAATTTATCAGCCCCATTTCACAAGTTAAATTACCCAGGTTCAAAAAGATCATACAACAGTAAATCACAGCTTCAAGACTCAAATCTAGATCCCCTGCCTCCAACACTAGCAGCATCTCACATACTGTGTGGCCTTTCTGGATTGTAAGTCACCTGTCCAGGAAGCAGTCCAATAAAAAGGCAATTGGAGAGAAAAGTTGTACAAGTCCCTTCAAACATTACAAATTCATAATTCTGTTACTAACTGAGACTGTAAGAGGGAACTGTGAAAAAAAAGATAAAATAATGTGGGCTGGGGCTGTGGATCAGTGGTAGAGCACTTGCCTCGCATATGTGAGGCACTGGGTTCAACCCTCTGCACCACATAAAAATAAATAAATAAAGATATTGTGTCCACCTACAACTACAAAAAACATTAAAAAAAAGATAAAATAATGTAGGGAAAAACCCCATCACTAACATCATAACTCACAGTCTATACACTGTTCAGTATTATCACAAAAAGAGCAGGAGAGGGATGAGCAGCCAAGATGTGAATTCATTATCAAATCACCCAAAACACAGATCAATGTAAAGAAAACACAGGGTGCTGATTCATGCTCTCACAGGCAAGAAGCTTACTGCCAAGTCAGCATCCATTCCCTCATCTGGTCAGGATTAAGGCCATCTCAAAAAATGAGATCTTCATAAAAAAGTAGCAGGACCAGGTGAGGCAGTGAGGAATCAGAAAACCCTGGATTACCGGAAATGAACTGGCATTTTCCTATTAAGCCCAATTTGATGAATTTATATAGCCTAAAATAAAATCAAGCCTTTCTTTCGTCTCTCGCTGTTTCTGTGAGTCTGCACACCTCCAGCTTCTGGGTGACAGATTTCCAGCCATGTTCTGCTGTTTGGCAATGTTTCAGTTGTGCTCTGCACATTGGAAAGCTAGAGGGCTGCACAGTGAGTTGGTCTTTGCACCTTTGCAATGTGATGAGGCATTTACAAGTTGGAAGTGCTGCCAGCGTCCAGTGCTTCTGAGAATGATGTGTGTAACCCAGAGGCTGGTAAGAAGGTATGTCATGGATTTCAGCTGCTCCTGTCTTGGGCTGGGATCACGGAAGTTCCACAAATCCTGAGTCATGGGCTTCAGGCCATTAAAAGCAAATGGAGACATTCATCCAATGTCTAGGTATTGACAGATTCTGTCTAGGTATTGACAGATTCTATAAAACCATCTCCATCTGTTTCAGAAGGTAGTTTTGTAGGAGGCACTCAGAGATGTTTTGTCAAACTCATTAGCATTTACATGAAGGAGAGACACATCCCTAGTACTTCCTACCTTATACATATTTGCACAATAGCAAAGAAGAATGGAAATAACTGGAGACATAGCAATACAGCTGATGAAATAAATAGCCCTTAACCTTTACTCATTCACTCCCCAACTGTTTCTTTTTTTTAAAACATTTATTTTTTAGTTGTAGGTGGACAGAATATCTTTATTTTATTTTTATGTGGTGCTGAAGATCAAACCCAGTGCCTCACACGTGCTGGGTGAGCACCCTACCACTGCGCCATAACCCCAGCCCGCCAACTGTTTCTTGATCGTCTGTTATGTGCCAAGTATTCCTACCTGCTGAGCTATAGGAATGCGAAACACACTCTTTTCCTTCAAGGAGACTCATATTTAATGGGAGAAATAGACATGTGCAAATAGTCGTGATCTAGTTGAGTCTCTGCAGAAGGCACTGTGGGAGCACAAGGAAGAATGGATCAGCAGGGAGACGGAAGGTGTGCATGACAGATGAGGCTGCATTTGTACTGGGTCTTCAAGGACACGTAGGAGTTTGCCAGACAAAAAAGTTAGGCTGGGAATCAGGGCAGAGGAATTTCACATGTAAAGGCAAGAAATGAAGAGAAGAAAGGTGAGATTCAAAATGACAAGTCACTTAGCACACTCCAATACTTAAACTCTGAACCACTTCAGTAAGACAAGCTAAAAACCCTCTGCAAATCATATACGTATGTTCCAACACCAAAGCTACCAGTCCACAGTGTGCCAGGCAGAGCACAATGAAACAAGGAAATGGGACAGATGGCACAGGACCAAAATGAGACGATCTGAGTTCAAATACCATGATACTCAATTTTAGTCACTCTAGACTAAGGGTTTCCCCTAAACCCTGATGGGAAATTATTGGATATTGTTATTATAATTACACCATACACCATGTGTAAATAAGTAAATAAGTGTAAGTAAGTAAATTGCTAGGCTGCATATATTAATTCCAAAACATGGGCTCAGTTATTCTCAGTAAATCCTTTTGTTATGCTTATAAATCTCTGGAGTGAATAATGCCTTAATAAGAAAGGGATACAAAATGTGCGGAACCCACTGATATTTGCCCGAAGGATAGAATAGAGAGGTCTTTATAGAATAGCATTCACAACAGAGCTGGAACATGGTAGGTACTCAGTAGTGACAAAGGGTCATACAAAATACCAAGTGAAATAGGGACATATCAAGTGAAAATTTACAGGGTAACCCAGGAAAGCAGTAGGCTTAAGCTTGTCTATCTGCAGTTTTGAGTAAGTCAGTTAAGAAAAACTGAAAATTAAGCTCTATTCATGTGCACATCAGAGGCCAAATTTATACTATCTGTGTGGTACCAGAACCCCAAGTAGAAATTAAATAAAAATTAGTGCAGGAACACTGAAAACCCTGGGGCTTCCACAAATGCAAATATCAGACTGCCCTGATAGAGACAATTCACAACCACCAGGTGCCTAGGGCCTCCTTGGGAAGAAAAACTTTATTAAGTTATTAATTAATTTTTTTATTAAGTCTCATAATCAAATATTGCAAACGTTATGAAGAAACAAACTACCATAAGGGAGAATTGGGAAACATGGGAGCTGGAAATCAGAGAATGATCCAAAAATAGGATTTGATGATGATGCACACAAATACCACCAAAACCTTTACCACCATAGTAAATTTAGTTGAAAACTATTAAGAATGATAAAAATAGTTTAATTTGGGTTTTTTGTTTGTTTGGTTGGTTTCTGGTGCTGGGGGCCAACATGAGGCCTCTCCAGCATGCCAAGCGCTCCTGCTGATTTCCTCCCCCGTCCTCAATCTGAAAATTCTTAATGGCTTCTTTAATATTTCCATCTTGATTTGTGAACTGCTCACATATCCAAGTTGAAATACAACTTGATACCAATCTAACCAAATTCTACCCAATCTGGTCAAAAACAGTTCTTTTAAAGTTATCTTGGAAAAGGCAGAGAAAATGGAAAGCACCAAAGCAGCTGAGTTAAAAGAGACATCTCATTTCGCCCAGTTAATTAAACCAGCTGTGAAACTGTCATAAACAATGTTATCTATTCATATTTCAGCTGGTGCTTTTATTTTGTTTAAGAGTAGGCTTCATATCCATCTGCTTTGTTAGTAAGAGATGTCAAAACCCCAGCAAAAACTCAAAAAACAAAAATTTTGTATCTGTTTCATAAGAACTGTTGAAAAAGGCTTTCCATACCTTATCTTTTTTAATATATATTTTTTATTCTAATTAGGTTTACATGACAGCAGAATGCATTTTGATTCATTGTACACAAATGGAGCACAACTTTTCATTTCTCTGGTTGTACACAATATAGAGTTACACCATATGTGCAGTTATACAGGAACCTAGGGCATTGTTGTTCATCGCATTCCACCATCTTTCCTGCCCCCATGTCCCATCCGCTCCTCTCCCTACCCCTTTGACCAAAGTTTCTCCATTCTTCCCATGCCTCCTCCCACATTATGAATCGGCATCCACTTATCAGAGAGAACATTCGGCCTTTGGATTTGGGATTGGCTTACTTCACTTAACGTGATGTTCTCCAGCTCCATCCATTTACCTGCAAATGCCATAATTTTATTCTCTTTTAATGCTGAGTAATATTCCATTGTGTATATATACCACAGTTTCTCTATCCATTCATCTATTTAAGAGCGTCTAGGTTGCTTCCACAGTTTAGTTGTTGATGGATCTTTATTTTATTCATTTATTACTTATATGTGGGGCTGAGGATCGAACCCAGTGCCTCACACATGCTAGGCAAACGCACTACCATTGAGCTACAGCCCCAGCCCCACCTATAGAATTTGAACTCTTTCTGTTACTACCAAATTAGTGGGTTAAAGGGCCAGACAATGGCATTGAAGCAGGGCCTCTAAATTCCTGTGCATGCATCTGGAGCTCTCTTAGAGAGTAGTCCCTGAATTTGAGGGTTTGTAGATGAATAAAATTAAATATATACATATACATATATGTACGAGAGAGGGAGAGGGAGACAGTTATACAGAGTTGCCATCTTATTATCAGCTAGGTAAAGGGATTCACAATAAATAGCTACTGTTGACATAATATCATTTTTAAGAAAATGTTTTGGCACAAAAATCTAAACAAAGAACACAATATTTTTTTAAAAAAGATTGTTCTTTGCATTGTACTTTGAGGCACCCTTGGTTTCCCCCTTGGAAAGTTTCTGACTCAATGCCGCACAGCTTGAGGATGTGGGGCACATGACCTCTTAGCTCTGATTCTGAAGCAGGGACTGCAGAATTCTAGACCCCATATTCATTTAGATACATACCCACTCTTAGCATGGGCAGACTCTATGTCCCCAGACCTGCCATTGATAACTATAAAGCTTGGAATTTTGAGGCTTCCTTGTGGAAGCACTTCCATATACATTCTCTCATTCCATCTAAAAACAAAACCAAAAATAAAACACAAACTCTACAGTAAGTAGGGGTGTTCTATTTATCTTTATCTTGTAGATGAAGAAACTGAAATGCACGGCAGTCATTCATTTATTCACCTACATTCATACTTTCAATAACTATTTATTCAGTGATTCTGGGCCCCTGCAGTGCTGGGCTAACCTCCAGTGATGATAAGATGAATAAAACACCATCCATATTCTTGACTTACTCAAGATCGCATGGGGAATTAATGGCAGAGTGGGAACTGGAGCTCAGGCATTTTGACCGCAAATGCTGTGCTTCTCTAAAGGTCATGCTGCCCCCTTTGTCTCTTTCTCCATTGTGAATAGTTCTCTGGACCACACACAGCCCTCCTGCTCTCTTACAAATTGCCTGAGCTCCCTGCTTGGCCAGACTGAGACACATAGAACTCCAGATGGACTCTCACCTTCAAACTAACACTTTTTAAACATTTGTTCAACATGCATTTTAGGGTGGCTGAGTCCTAGTGTTGAAAATGTGATGAGAAAAGAAGAGGAACACTAGGGGCAGCATCCCAGCCAATACAACTAAAGCCTGAAACAAACCAGGAAGTTAAAAGATGGAATATTAATATCTGAACAAGACCATGCTTACAGGCCATTACCCTAATTCTTCCCAACATTCCAAGCAGCTTATCAAAATATTCCTTCCAAACATTTGTAGTTCTTCCCCTGAGAGGAGATCTGGGTACAATTTTCGCCATTTCCCTTTTTTCCAGTACTGCCTAAGTTTAACACCCTGGGTCTCCATCTCTTCATCTTCATCTGCACTTGATCCTTGTTTGAAACAGCCTTTGTTGAGCACTTTGCCAAAATATACTTTCATTATGCACCACCTAATTCAAAACCTGTTTTTCTCAGCAGCATTTGGTGTTCATATATTCAAGGTTATACCTAGACTGCACCTACCAGTATGTGATTAGACTGACAGGTGTTCCAGTTGGATGGCTGTTATAATTTTGAGTATCAATCTTACATATATTGCTATGCAGTATATTACATATATTGCCTTTACAAAATCTTTGTAGATGCTGTTTCATATGTCTGCCAGACTGAGACATATTAGAAGACAGAGGTAATTTACAAATAAATATATTTAGATACTTGTTATACATTGAATCCAATGCCACATGATGGATTATTGTATAATTTTTGACAGTTTTAGTATTAAAAGAAAGGATAAAAACTAGCTTTAACCCTTCATTTGACTCCACTATATCCTCTGTTTATTGGGTGGTTTAAGCTCTTCTATTTTCTCTGAAAAAAAAAAAAAAATTCTTGTCAATAAGAATGGGAAGATATTGGGTTCACTTTGAAAGATACCAGTTCAAAAGAAAATCTTTAGGAAATCTGCTGTCAACTTCATGCAGGAGGGCCCTTCTATGTATATAAATGCTTGGTCAAAACTATGTGATATAAACAAATATGTGATACGTAAATACTGTTTTAAGATATACTTGACCCTCTTTCAGTGATGTGCAAGGCTTTCTGTATGGAATGCTTTCATAATTCATTGCATTGGGGCCTCTTCAACTTTATCAGAAGCAATACTTGCTCCTGACCAGGAGGAGCACAAATTACAGGGCACAAATCACATGGACTTGAAAATCAAGTAAGTTCTCAGATTTCACCTTAATGGACATTGAAAAGGTACATCCTCAAGATAGTCCATAAAATATGCAGTTGTCTTCTTAAAAAATGCTTTATACAAACTGGACAGTCAATAGATATTTGTTGATAAAAAATTGAAGAATTAAATGAATGGAATTGGACACCTTGCAGCCCTGTAACCTCATATGCATATGTGAAATTTAAATGACAATTAGTTTGATGAGAATTAAATTTGATAATACTAGCACTGATCCTGGAGGGAAAGACCATGGCATAGGCTTGGGGTCCTGTGGATTGTCAATAACCAATGCCTATCTAGAAGCCTTCTACTTGGCTTATTTTAAAATAGAACAAAAGCCTTTCAGTATAAAAATTCCAGGAAGCAGATTAATTTAGAGAAAAACAGACACTCTGAAAAGAGCATCAACTCAGATTCTTGAGTGAAAGTCATGTTTAATTGCTTTTTCAATCCCTCCATCCTCTGCTAACTCCTGTTCTCTTTCCTATTAGAATAATAATAAGTAGAATGTAAGATATCAAATCCCTTCTATACCCACCAAAATAACAGGAACCCTGAATCATAGCACTTTAAGACCCTCAAACTTTTGCATTTTCAAAGGGAAGAAGTAGCTACTCTCTGCAAGGGGAGTGGTTGGAAGAGGTGAGAGATCCTGGATGAAACCATGTCTCCCTGTGAGTCTTCCAGGGCCGGTTAAAATTAGGCATAGAGGCAACCAGCATCAGATATCTCTGACTGCCCTTTGGGAACATGAATGTTTGTAGCCTGGATTGATAGGAAAGAGATCCCAGATGTGGAAGAAGTGCACAGAAGGGTGGGTAAAAGGGCCCAGAACTAAACCTGACCTTCCTGCCTCCAAAAGATGAGAAAACACTAATGCTGCAGAGATTTATTTGCACTAACAAGCTCTTATTTCAAAATGAAATTACCCATGGGATGATTAAGCCTACAGTACTGGAGACTGCATTAAACTCAATTAAATCTTCTGCAATCAGATTCATTATTTTGGGACAGAGGGGGGAAAAAGTTGCACATTCTAGTTAAAACAGGATGAAAAACAAAATGATGTTGGACAGTGTTTCCCAAATCTGCTACCTAAGGCTCATCAAACCAGCCTGTGAAAAGCACAGACTCCCTGTTCCTTTTCTCCATCTCATCCCCATTCTGATTCAGAAAAAACTGGAGTGGGGGCCAGGACACAATATTTTCAAAAGCTTCCTGGGTCATCAGGTGCTGCCAGCCCAAGAATGATCTTTGAAAAAGCAGAGTCTTGGAGGCTGGTTTGTTGCTCTTGACTGAGCTTCACAGACTGATCCTCATTTTGACGAACACTGAACTTGATACTAATCAAATAGTTGATCGGGGCTGATCCACTTATAAAGTTTGCAGGAAACTTATATATAAACCAGAATGCCAGCTCATTAATGACAAGGAGGAGTCCTTCCCAGAAATCAAAATGTCCACACTTGCCCTGCTGAGCATCCCAATGACCACATTTTTAATCAGAGGTTGCCTGCAGCCCAATGTGAAACCAGATCAAAGAGATGCTCCCAAGGGCACTTCCATTCAGGCTGAAGGCAAGTGCAGTGAATGATCTTCATTCGGTTTGCCCGAGACCATAACCTTGGCCAGAGCTGAAGAAACACTGCCAAATTCTTGTCCTCAGATATTTTTTCTAGATTCTATGCAGATAGCGTCTCTCTCTCTCTTCGGATGCTTTTTTCCCCTCCCTTCAAATAAGATCCATTTTATTAAATTTTCATTTTCTTAGTTAAAATCACATTCATTCAGGCACCTCTGGCCACCTATGCTGTACTCAGTGTGTCTACATCACCACCAATATCTTGGGTGACTCTTTAGATGGTTAAACACATTCTTTCTCCCTCTATCCTGGTTGATAGTCAACCTCATGGAACTCACACTCCAGTGGAGAGCAGAGAGGTAAATGTATCTTAACTATTAAACAATAAGAAAGTATGAGTGCTTTCAGAAATTTAAGGGGTAGAAAGTGACTTGAGCTAAGAACTAGAGTCTTGCCATCATACTTTCAAAGCATATTTATTTCAAGGTTGTGTAGAGTTTTGTATATCCATCATATATACTGTCATTGTCTAACTATAGGAGTCAGCATATGGTTTTGTAAGCTTTGTTATGAATAATTACTGGGCAAAATACTCATCTAGATAATTTGAAAACTCTTCCACTACAAAGCACAAGGAATGCTGGATAAAATATCATAAAATTTATAAATGTACTATTTCTAATGATATATAGTTTTTAAATGAAAAGATAAGCTCACGGTAAAATAAGAAAAGTTCCCAAACAGCAAGATTAATGAGAGAAATGAAAACTGATGAGATTGAATTGAGAGCTGGAAAGACTGCAGGGAAGGGACCCGGGAACTAAATCCCTGCGTGGGAATGGGAGATAAAGTCTTAGGCCCTAAAGACAGGAAATTGGAATTGAAACCACAACATGAAGCCAGATTTAAGAAGTGCAGAATTCAAAACAAACAAATGAACAACAACCAAAAAACCCACCCATCAGCTTCAGGGAAGGGTGTAAAAATTATTCTATG
The DNA here is from genome assembly GCA_004024805.1 of Geosciurus inauris. NCBI lineage: Eukaryota > Metazoa > Chordata > Mammalia > Rodentia > Sciuridae > Geosciurus > Geosciurus inauris. The sequence continues at coordinate 34,600 of PVHX01011322.1, forward strand.
AATATTTATAGCCATGAAGCTCTTTGGTATTCAAAAGTATACCATGGGCAGAGTCTAGGAAACATGAAGTTGGGATGATCACATAAAATGTGGTGCTGGCTCCTGGGGCTCCTGGACTTCTGCATAAAAGCAAATGCAAAACCTCTCTTGCAGAGCATCTCCTTAACGTGGTCTCTGTAGGAATTTCCAAAGATTATGACCCAGTGAAGGTAGGCTGATAATCTAAAATTATAAAACATATGAGGAAATAATACTATGAAAGATGGACAGCAAATTATACACAAGGCAGAGGGAACTTTAAATGCTTAATTCTTGAAATAGAACTAATTTTTTGAAAGGATTTAAGGGATTTAATGTATAAAAGAAGGATTTAAGAAAAAGTCCAAGAGTCTCTGAAAAAAGATCAGGCAGACTTAGAAAATGGAGCCAAGTGGAATTTTTAGAAATGAAAACTAAATAAAAGCTAAAAATCAATGGAGGAGAAAATATTTGCAAGTCATATATCTGACAAGGGAGTTGTATCTAGAATAAATAAAGAGTTCTCTAAATAAACTCTCTTTCAAAACAACCTGATTAGAAAATAATAAGAAGACTTAAGTGGACACTTTTCCAAAGAAGATAGATGGATGGCAAATACACACATGAAAAGATGTTCAACATCACTAGCAGTTAAAGTACTGCAAATTAAAGCACTATGAGGGCTGGGGTTGTGGCTCAGTGGTAGAGTGCTTGCCTGCATGCCTGGGGCACTGGGTTCAATCCTCAGCACCACATAAAAAAATAAAGATATTTGTGTCCATCTACAACTAAAAAAAATTAAAATTAAATAAAAGCACTATCAAGTAACACCACAGAGTTATTACAATGGCTAAAATAAAAAACACTGATAAAGCCATATGCTCACAAGAGTGCAGAGATACTAGCTCTTTCATACGTTGTTAGTACAAATGTAAAACGGTACAACCACACTATGAATCAGTCAGTTAAAAAAACCAAAACATTAAACATACAATTGCCACATAGCCCAGTAATCACACTCCTGGGAATTCATGGTACAGAAATGAAAACTTGTTCATGGCAAAACCTGAACAAAGATGTTCATGCAGCTTTATATAGAAGACAAAGCTAGAAACAATCTAAAAGTCCTTCAGTGGATGAATGATTAAGCAACCTCTGGGGCATCCAAACAGTGGAACACTGCCTAGCAAGGAAAAAAAATAAGCCATTGATACACACAACTCAGATGGATCCTAAGATGCTAAGGGAAAGAAGTCATCTCAAAGAGCTGCATGCACTGTGCATTCCATTTATATAAAATTCTCAAAATTACACTTTAGAGATGGAAAACAGATTAGTGGTTGCGCCGTGATAAAAGAAAGGGAAAGAAGGTATAACTTATAAAGAGGTAGATGAGGGAGCTCTTTTGTGAACAAAAGAACAATTCAGCATTTTAGTAATGGTGTTGGTTATATAAAACTATAGTTGCAATAAATGTTATCATACACATACACATAGACACTAAACATATGTGTATATGCAAAAACTTGTGAAATCTGCAGTCTAGTGAATGGTATTGTACAGCAATTTCTTGGCTTTAATAATGCATTATAGTTATTTAATAAGTCACTACTGAGGACATGGGATTACGAATATACAGGAACTCTCATTCCTGTTTTTTGATTTACTATGATTTTATAATTATCTTAAAATAAAATTTATTTCAAAATTTAAAAACTTAGAACATACACGTATATTTTAGACACAATGGACAGATTAAGAGAAAAAATGTCATTGAAAAAAAGAGAATTATTGAATTGGAAGATTGATCTGAGGAAATTATCCAGTCAGTCCAGGAAAATGAAGAGATAAAAAATTATAAACATTAAGGAACATGAAGGACAAAATGAGATGTCCCACATATATCTCATGGGATTCTCAAAAAGAAAAAATAGGGAAAATGGTAGATGGAGAATATTTTAGTAGAGAATTGCTGAGAAATTTATAAAACTGATGGAAGACATAAATCTGAAGATTTAGAAAGCACAATCATTTGCAAATAGGATAAATAAAAATAAACCTAACTCACAGAAATATTATAGCGACTAAAAAATATCAAAGAAAAAGAACTCAGAAACAACTATTGTGGCTAGTTTTGTCTGTTGCTAATCACAACACATAATTTTCTTTTCAACAACAACAACAAAAAACCAGTTGTCTAGTGTTTCTTCTGTAATTGCACTTGAAATATGCCATCCAAATGCCCTTGAACCTAGAATGTCTAGATTTTGTTACTTTGGGGGAAAATTAAAAACACTGTACTGTCAAAACTCTGGTGCAATCTCAGCAAGAACCAGGCAAATATTACAAGGCACGTGATTCTGGCTGGGCAAGAATTCAACAAATTATGTTCTGCTGCTATAAACAGTGAGTAAATCAAAGGCACCAATTCTACCAAGCCAGTCTTTGGTATCTGTTCTCCTCTGGTGACAGCTTAGTGCAAACGCCCTTTAGTTAATCTGTTGAGTGCCCCAAGGGTACAGGTTTAGCCCCATGCATCCCTTTCCCTTCCAGGCAGGGCTTTGAATTGGGAAACTGAACTAACACAAGGAAAGATAATGGAGTTCCTTTCTGTTCTTTGTTGCCCTCTTACACCTGGAGGGCATAACTTTTCGGTCTATCAGGCAATTTTGGTCAAAATGTCAAGCCTGAGATAATTTACAATATAAAGAAATGGGCTCAGGGTAGGAAGCTCTGTTTCTGACTCCTCTGGAAATATCTTAGAGATGATTTTCATTTTTACTCATTTCTGAAATAGCATAAAAATGAAATCCTAGCACATCTCTTATCTCAGAAGAAATATAGTGTTACAGCCTTACACTTCACAGATACATGTTTTTTACCACCTTTTGTGCCCCCCCCCATTTAAACTGGAGAGAGAATGGAAATCATTTGTTCATTTATTTTCTATAAATGTTTCCTGGGAGATATTGCTTGTCAAATTAAAAAATAGACAATTTTTGAGGTCTAATCATAATTACATATAAGGATCATCCAACTCTGTCTGTCTGAAATCTTGGTGAATAAGTACATTAGGTGAAGGGTCATTTCTTTCAGAGTTGTACAAAAGTAGAGACACATACATGCATAGCAGGTTCTTCAAGAACAGGAGTGTGCATCAAATCTCCTAAGATGACTATGTCCTACCACCTGGGATTTCCATGATTCTCCCCACTTGAAAACCCACTGCACCTTCCACATCATCTGTGGCTCTTTGCAACTCTGACAAAAATATGTCTATAAGCAGTAGTAAGAAAGAGGCAGATTATGAACTTTTCAGTTCTTGAAGTGTGAATAACCTGATAGAACTACACAGAAAGGAAGACTACATTGTCTCTTTTCATGTGAAGACCTTTCTATGCACATGGATGATAAAGGCTCCCAGGCAGCAGTCTTGGATCTGGAATAGAGGTTCTGCTCTGTTCCAAGGATCTGTAGAAGTGGGTCACGTTGATGTCATTTGTTACAAAGATGACTCAGATTCTGGACAGAGGTTTTTTTTGTTTTGTTTTGTTTTTTTGTTTGGGGTTTTTTTTTTTTTTTTTTTTTGCAGGTCTGGTGATTGAACCCAGAGTATCATGCATTCTAGGCAAGCATTTTACCACTGTGCTACCTTCGGCCCACCACAGGTCATCTTGATGCCTTCCTGGGTTAATTTTTAATAAGGAAAGATTTGACATAAAATTCATGACTAGAGACACATATAAGATTTTTCACTTCAAATTTACACTTACTAGCCCTTAATCAGACTGCTTTCTCATCTCTTAACCATTCCTGTACACTTTTCTCTTTCTTGTTCCTCTCCCTCCACCCACCTCGGCCCGCGCTCTCTCCCCCCCACCCTTCTCTTTCTCTCACTGTTTACTCAAAGTATTGAAATCCTTTCAAAACTTACTGTTAAATAAAAACAACCAGGAAATGGAAAATCATGTCTATACTTAGGAGATGATTGGAAATTCTATCAGACAAATATACATATGTTTTACCATCAGTATACATCATACCAACAGACCACAGCTAATGTCACACCTATTTTTGAAAAGTAAACATTATGACAATAAATGTTCCAAAATGACATGAAAGTATTTTCATCTCCCAACTTTCCCATATAGATGATACTTATAGAGTTGATATTTCAGTTGTCCTAGATAATAAATTACTCTGCCAGGTTATATCCTTCATTTACACAAACCTCCAGGCTCTGTTTGTTTCAATGCTCCCTGCAGCTGTTAGTTAGGTTTTTGCTACATAATTACTGTTTATTCAAAATCTCTTACTTGTTAGGGGATTTGCCCACAGAACTCTCATATTCAGCTTTCAAAAACGTGATGACTCTATGTTTTGTTCTTTGTGCTAAATATTGGAGGCAGCTTTTAGTCCTGACCAAAATATTTGCAGGATGCTAATTACATTTCCGTGGACCATCAAAATAAAGTCCGTAGAAGAATAAATGGAGAATGTGCATCAAACTTCATAATTGCAATTTCAAATAATTCAGAACAAAGGATTTGGAGATTGGAGCAAGCAAAAATACAGGCACTCTCCTGCTTAGGAACAGGAATAGTAAAAACAGCAAACAGCATGGAGTGCTCACTATGGCTGGGGCCTGCTCTGGGTGCATTCCTCATTTAATCCACAGATGACCACATGACATAGGTAGTACCAGCAGTCTGTTTTACAAATGAGAAAAAGCATAAAGAGGGTAAGTCACATGTCCATGCCCCACAGCTAGGATGTAAATCAGCCTGAATTTAAACCCAGGATTTCTGGCTCCAGAGTCTGCATTTGAACCACACCACCACATTCTTAAGAAAGCTCTTCTGCCCATTGGTATATTTTTAGAAGCTCAACATCTTATGTACTAGATGATGAAAGAAATAAGCAAGGCAAAGCCTTCTTCCCCTGCCTTAATCCTAGTCCTCCTTTCAACTAACTGACCCCTCATTCTCCCCTCCGTCATCACACTAAATAGAAGTCCCCACAGAGCACCCAGCTCCATAACAACTGCTTTTCCTGTTAATTTGAAAATGGTAATTTGAAATATCTGGTCTTTGTCTTCTAGAACTTTACAATCCAAAACAGAAAATAATATAAAAAGAACATATAAGTATGTGGGCAAAAGATGGAAAATAGACAAAGTTTGTACCAAGTTTGACAGTAAATCAATGACATTTAAAGCATGTAACTGACAGATTCTGAAGGCAATTCCAAAGCCAAGTTCCAACAGGGTTTTGGCTTCTTGCCCTGACAGCTGGGAAATGGTAGCTCACATTTAGAATGTTTATGTAAAAGTATCTCCTTATTTTATACATGCATCTTGAATATCAAATAACTTTTTCCTCTGTCCAGTGAATTTCTCTGGCACTCCTTATCTCCCTTCATCTGCCCTTCTTCATGTTTGTTTTCATGTCTTTGGTCTAAATATTCATTTAGTGGCTTCTAGTGGAGCTGTTGTCCTGGAGACACTGTTCTAGGCACTCTGAGGGCTACACTATTGAAAGGTAGTAACTTCTTCTCACAAAGGTTGCCTGCCACAGGATCGACTTCTAAAAATGCAAATCTGATCCCATCCATCACATTGAAAACTCTGCAATACTTTCCATTGCACTTGGGATAAAGACTAAAACCTACCAAGCAATGTCTCCAAAGCCCTGTACCAACAGGCAACTTCGCCTCCTTTCTTCTGAATCATATGTGTGCCCCCTCTCTCTGAGCATGTCCAACCTTTGTCAGTTCCTGGAATGTGCCAGACCAGGCCCCCAGTTTTCTGTTCTGATAGCATCCTCTTTTCCCATTCAGAGTCCTTATCATAAATTCCTAGATGCCTGCTCATGCAGTGATTATTGGTGTTGATTTCCCCCTCTGGACTGGTAATCGCCAAAGTGTAGGGAGATTAGAGGGTCTCTCAGAGATAAGACAGGCATGTCAGCTGAAGTCACATTGTGTAGAGTGGTTGGCATGCCAGACTGGTACTTTGGGAGTCATAGATGGTTTCTGAACAGGGAAATAAGGTGAGCAGAAGCAGGTTTTAGGGACACGCTTGAGTTTACTAGCAATAAGTGAGATGAGCTGGAGGAAGGCAGAGCAGGGGCCCCCTTAGGAGGCTACTGCTGTATTCTAAGTAAGAGGTATGAGCAGTTGCACAAAGATAGTGGGAAAGAGTAGGAAAAGGCATATTTGGGGGATTTGGTCAAGTCAACAATATTTGATAATCGTTTGTGGAAAGTGAGGGAAGGGAAAGTCCCAAGGGATTCCAACTTTTCCAATCAGGTTATCTGAGAGCTTAAATGACTTAATGAATAGAAATGAAAAAGTAAGATAAGGACTCTTTTAGAAAAAGATGGTAGAATGAGCATGAGCTGGAAGAAAAAGAAGCATAGTGGAGCTGGCTTCCTGATGTCAGACATATGGGCTGGAGGGCAGAAGGAACACACTAAGTGGGTACCGTGTACGCTGCTATGGTATTCATGAGGAGGATAAGAAGGAAGAGAGAGAAAGAGAAAGAGAAGCAAAAGAAGCCGGGAACAGGAAGACTACCCAAAATGAGGAAAAGAAAGAAAAATCAAGGGATGGAGGGCCTCCCTTGAAGTAGGAGGCCCTGATCCATAATGTAAAGGTCTCTACCAGAAGCTGGAAGAATATGGCACCTGAGAAAAGCCAGCTGGGATCACTAGTTAGGGAGGTATGGGAGAGAAGAGTAAGCGAGTAAGGTTTTGAGGCTAAAAGTCTAAGTGTGGGGATTTTAACATGATAGAATTCACCCAAGATTCTACTGCCCTCTGCTGCTGGATTTGATTTGAGTAAATAGGGTAAATCTTAAGAGTATTTACTGAGCACTTGCCATAAACCAGGTGCTTTATGGTATTTTAGTCATCTGCATGACAATCTTGTAAAGAAGGTATCTTTATTTTTTTAGTTTTCATTATTATACAGTTTATAGTTCAAAATGAAGCTCAAGGAAGGAATGTAACTTGCCTAAGAACATAGTGGAGTAAAGTCACAAAGGCAGCAATCATGAGTTTTATTCACCATCATCTACACTTAGATCCTAACACTTAGCTTGTGGGATGATTTTTTGGATGTATGAGGGAGTGGATGAATGGAGTCCAGCATTGTGCTAATGATTCCAGAGTCCAGAAACTTTCCAGATACACACTGCTGCTTCTCATGCAAACTTATTCCAAGAGAAGGGATCATTCTATTGCCAATTCTTTTTTAAAAAAATTCTTCGGAAACAAGGATAAAGAAATTGCCTTTGTAAGAGGTATTTTTTTCTAAATTAATATATTCATAAAATTAGATCTTCACTTTGCAAATTACCTATGTAAATCAATCAACTGATTTAGTCAATCAAAGCTCAGTTAATCTTTAGGGCAACTGTTTTCTAGATCATGTGTCTCTCAAAACTCATAAGCATGTGTAAATATGTATGAAATTTAAGAAACATATTTTAGGAAAGAAGCAATATTCACATGTCCCAAAGGTCAATTATTGGTCAAATTGTCTCAGCTTATAGGAGACAACTTTTCATATATTTTCCTGGATACAATTATTTTCCTAAGGTGACATTCCTTCACAGTTCAGAAAACAAACTCATGGGAAACAGTGGTCACATGTTTGAAGCTAATTATTAGAATTTGAAATTAGATTCAAATTTAAACTTCTATATGATGTAAGTTTTGAGTTTTTTTGTTTGTTTGTTTGTTTAAATGAAAACATCTGGAAGAGATCTTTCCCAAATAAAGGAAATTTGAGCCACAATAGTCTGTTTTTATTATGGGACTCTGGCATTATATTGCTTGTCAGTTGTTCACATTGAGTCCAAATTGGGAGGCTGGAGGGCCCATGAAAAGCACTGTAGATTGAAAAAATTTCAAATCTGCCTCCAGTTAAATGCAAGGTTGGATAATAAACTAGATCTTCAAATGTCAGTTTTTGCATCTGTAAAATGGGACTAAAAGTGCCTGATTATCTAATTTATGGAGTTGTTTTAAAGATAAAATCAGATGATATAAATATTAAATTATTTGGAAAGAAATGTGATAATTATCACTGCCTCATTCTGAAGATAATTCTAATCCATTCCCATCCAGAAAGAAGAGGGATCTTCACATAGTCCTAGTTGCTATTGAGTTTTCTTTGTATCATTATCCTAATGAATCACAGAATTGAGTGGCTCTTGAGAAATCCTTCAGGCAAGGCTGCCTTGAAGAGCTGTCAGGGAGCCAGATGTCTTCTTCTTTTTTTTTTTTTTTTTTTTAATTTTTTTTAGTTGTAGATGGACACAATGTCTTTATTTTATTGCTTTGTATGTGGTGCTGAGGATCGAACCCAGGGCCTCACGCATGCGAGGCAAGCGCTCTACCGCTGAGCCACAATCCCAGTCCCGCCAGATGTCTTCTTGATGGTTTGTGCACTGAAGCTTCTGTCTTTCCTGTTGCCAGGAACCAAATCTCCAACCTTGGGCCAGTTGTGATAAGGGCCTTCCCTAGCAGGACACCCCTTGAATGGTTCTAAGTAAAAACAGATGTTTAGACAGAGTGTAGGAGAGGGCAGGCAGAGCTTGGGTAGCCAATGTGAAGTTCTTGGAGAAGTCCATGGTATTAGGTCCTAGGTTCACATTTGAGGATTACTGGGAAGAAGGTTATGGTTGGCAGTGGCAATGTTTGCCAACAAAAATAACAGTTACTATCTACAATAGTCCTATTTTATCTATAGGGAATATGTTTCAAGATCCCCAGATGATGCCTGAAAGCCTAGATAATCCTGAACCATATACATATACATCCATATGTGTATACACACACACACACATTTCATTCTTACCAAGCTTTTAGCAATTTTAGCTTATGATTTTTTCCTCGTCCTTATTAAGAACTTTCACCTTTTCACTTAAACAAAGCACTTTACAGTTTCTCTTTGGCGTATCTGAATTATAGCATCTCTACACTTGTAGTCTGGAGTCATTATTAAGTAAAATAAGGATTATATCAGTGCAAGCAGTGAGATACTATGAGAGTCCATGTAATAACCCAAATGGCTACTAAATGACTAAGGGGGGTGTAGCATACACAGTGAGGATATGCTGGACAAAGGAATGATTCATATCCTGGGTGGGATAGAGTGGGATGCCACGAGATTTCATCATGCTATTCAGAACAGCACACAATTTAAAATTTATTAATTTATGGAATTTTCCCTTTAATGTTTTCAGACCACAGTTCCATGGGTAACTGAAATCATGGAAAATGAAATTATGGATAATGGGGTGACTACTGTAGGTATTCAGCACTTCTTATGTGCAGGAACTTTAAATGCTTTATCTCATTCACTCTTCATAGCAGTCAACCCTTCCAGTTATATATTATGGTATTTTTTTTGACAGATGAGTTAACTGAGGCCTATGAGTCTTATTTACACAAAATATTTACTGAGCACCTACTATTGTTCAGACCCTGTAAATATAGCAAGAAGCATGACACAGACATTGTGTCAGGAGGAGGTCAAATCACTTGCACAATGCACTGCCACTGACAAGATTTAAGAGTCAGAATTTAGAAATGTACTTAGCTTGAAGTCTTGGCCTTCGTTCATTTACCACAGTTAAACATCAATACCTACTATGTGCTGGACATTTTGCTAGGGGCAGAGAACAAAACAATGAGTCAGACCTAGCACAATTGGTTCCTGCCCTTGTGGAACTGAAACCTTATGCTGACACAAAGACTCCTCACCAGGGAAGAGTGGCTGTCCTCCCTCTCCCAAGGAGCTACTGCCCTACTTGCAGTTTTAGTGTGGTTTTCTAAGGTCCGAATCCATTCTTGTTATGTCTGATACCACATTGGTGACATCGCTAGCTGATTTTTCTTTCCATTTATGGAAAAAGAATATTTTGTTAGAGAACATGCCAATTTTGGAGAGATGAAATTCCTTATAAATGGGACAAATTTAAGTAGATACAATAAATCAAATAAAAGGGACAAATTTCCTGTGTTTTCCCAAGCAGGTACCCTTAAGGTCCAGCCTCTGGGTCTGCATGACACAGATCATCATCAACTGAAGGTTGAAAAAAGGTTTGTCCTGCCCTGGGCTGCGTCAGAGCCTCCCCGGATCCACACACATCACGGTGCGTCAGCTGCCCACGCATGACTTAGGCTGAGGATGTATTTCTCTGACCTCGTTTACAGGATTGTGTGCTGTGTGTTTATATTTGATTAGTGGGTTCTGATGGCATTGATTCCTGCACCAGCAGGAAGCCAAACACTCTGCACAGAGGCCCTGCTCCCTGCAGAAATCAAAGGGGTTAGCAGCCCCCCAGCTCCATCTGTTGACTACTTCAGGCAACTGTCATCCCCTCTCCCAGAGACCTGTTCTGCTTCCAGAGGATCTGATTCTCTTTGTTCCATTTTCCTTTAGCCTTTTGATTTCAGGGTTAAAGTTAGGACTAAATTATGTGTGACTAACTCTTGCATTGCAGACAATGTAATTCCAGGTTTGTTCTGACTATTCAGAAAGGAAATGGTTGGTGCCATTATTTCCTATTCATATCAAAGAGATCCATTGATGTTTGTGACTTCGGCTCCTTATAGGGAAACTATTACTATTAGTGATCTCTTTTAGCAGCCCCTTTTAGAGTCTGTTGCTGTCCTCCCTCATGGCTTTGCCCACTTTTCTGGTGTCCCCCCAAAGCTCCTTTACCCCATGGGAAATGTCACATCCCCATTTTCTGGGGTGTGCCTCATCACAGTAGGGAAATACTTGCTCTGATGTTTACTCAGCTCTTTTCTATCATTCTCTCAGAGCAATATCCTAGTTTTTATTCTCCATTTCACATCTCAAGCCAGTCAAATGTTTTGATGCTTGGATGAATGCATATCTACCCACCTCAACTGCTATCTCACAACAAACAGGTACCAGGGATAAAGGTGAAATTTTTCTTAAGTTGCATCAGGTTGAATTTGGTTTCAGTAGACTGGGTTGCCAGATTTAAGTTTGATAACATAGGGGGAAATTCTTAGTTTATTTCCTGACACATAACAAAATTTTAAAACGCTATTTCCTTCCTTAGAAGAAATAATTCAGCCTAAACTGTCTTAGAAAGAGTCCATTCTTGGGTATGAGTGAGCCTGTACCCAAGATTAGAGGAATCAGAACTGTGCTCATACACATGGTCAAAGAGCAGTTCAGACAATCCAATATGGCAGATTTGTGAGATAATAGAATCCTGTAGCTAAAGCAATGTTTGGAGATTATTTCTGTTGTCTCTTAGGCAATCTGACAAGCTTTAAATATATGAGTAAATGTTTAAATAAGCAGATAAGAAAAGTTCATCTTGATTTTTTTCTTGAGTGCAGTATCCAATAAACTAAATTTGGTCATTTATTACCTCTCCCAAGAAGTGAACCACCTCCCCTGGGTATATCTGCTCTGATGTATCTGTTGCTTAAAAACGTAGCCACTGACTATGACAGCTAAATGAAGAAATACCTAAACAGAAGTGGCTTGGCCTAGAGAAAAGAGCACAGGATTTCAAGTCAGGTGCATATGAATTTGAATTCTGAGGCCCTTTTTGGTTGTGGGGCCTAGAGCCAGGGAAGTCAATAACAACTTTGGACCTTGCTTTGCTTATCTGCTAAATGAGAACATTAATATCAGTCATTGGAGATTGCTGGGAAAGTTAAATGATCTTAGGTATACAAAGTACCTTACTCATAGTGAGCACCCAGTACCATTCATTTACATTTGTTGTTGCACATTTAAAATCACTTTATCAAACAGGATCAAAAGCTGTGCTATTGACTATACATCATGCTATTGAGAATGTGAAAGGATCTAGGGTTTTCTAACCACACTTAAACTGTAATTTTACAGTACGTGTGGACCTCTCAAATCAGACATTTTTATGTACAAGTCACAGGTTCATGATTAATCATATATGAGCTGTGAGTTCCTGTTCCATGACAAACTTTAGAAGTACTCAACAGATATTTCTTGGATGTATGAATCCCATCTTTCATCAGACTTCATCTGTAATCACCAAAATGTTTTTGTGTTAATAGCTGGTAAGATCCACGGATGGAATTTTCCCTATGGGCAAAGACCTTAATTTAATTCTTGTGAAACTAACCATGTATGATGAGGTCTGGAAACCCAGGTGTCATTCAGTGGGCATCCTGCATGTTTTTTCTTACTTATGAGTCTTGTCTGGTCTGGCCCTTATCTACCTCTCCAGTCTCCATGCTCACTAGACTAGCTCTGGTTCCCTATGTCCTGGCCCTACTGGTTCTTGAAGGTACCATACTTTTCCAGCCTTTGGGTCTTCACATATCGCTCCATCTGCCTATAACACCTGCTCCTTCTCAAAGAGTTAAATCTTCTCAAATTTCCAAGTCTGATTGAATAGAACCTCCTCCAGAAAACCTCCCTGGCCCTCTGTCTGTTATCTACTTCTGTGTAACAAACCTCCTCAAAACTTAGTGGCTTAAAACTACCACCATTCATCTGCCTGTGATTCTGCACTGGAGCTGAGCTGGGTTGAGGATAGCTCATTTCTGCTTCACATAGCATTGGAGCAGCTTGGCTGAGGCTGCAGAGTCCAACATTCACATGTCTGGCACTTTAGCTGGGATAGCATGCTGGGCCCACTCTCTCCCTATGGGATTTCTCCAGCTGGACTTCTTTATATGGTGGTTGGCTTCCAAGAGAGTGAAAGCTGAAGTTACCAGACATCTTAACAACAATGCCTAGAAGGTACACAGTATCCCTTCTTTCACATTCTACTGATGAAAGCAAAGCCCAGGGTCAGTCCAGCCTCAAAGGGATGAATAATATGTCCCAACTCTAGAAGTAGAGTGTTGGGAGGGAAAGCTGGTGGCCATCTTTATAGCAATCTCCCTCATGTTCTTAGGCTAGGTTAATTCCATTATATAGAGTACCACCCTTTTCTCTATCAAATTAAGCACAGTCCTTAGTATTTATTCAATGTCTGTCAACATTCTCCCATCACTCCCCACACTAGCCAATAATCCTAGCTACTAGAACAAGAATCTTGCTATATTCACTGCTAATTATACATATAAAGAGGATGAATGAATAATGAATAGAGACAAGCAAGCTGTCTTCCAGGCACACAGTACAAAGATGTTACAGCCATGTGATGCATGTAATTTTCCTTTCCTGGGGATCATAGGCTTGATATTTATTCATGTGGCTCTTCCCCTCCTCTGAAAATATTGACAAACATCTCATGAGGGTTGAAATTTAATAATCTCTAAGGACACAGAAAAGTCTAACGGTTTTTAAAAGGGCTTGGAAAATTCTGACTCCTCAGGAGGAAAAGGCTACCATTATGTTGTCAGCAATCTGTCCTAAAGTTATTGCAACATGCCTTGGTTTCTGGTCTGGAAAGTCTTTACTGCAATATTAGAATAACTTGCCTTGCTGATGTTTGTCCATCAGTGGATGCTTTAGAAATGCACTGGAAAATCCCTTCTCCTGTCCCTATTTGTCTTTTTTTTTTTTTAACATTAACAAAAAACAGGGGGATTTTTTTGAGAACTCCAAAACCAACCATAGCTATGTAGCATTCATGGGAGTTTGTTTTAGAAGCTCACATTTCAAATGCTAAATTAACTACAGTCTTATGAGAATAAGAAACAGAAAAATCTTAGAACCAGAAAAAAAAGAGTAAATCAGGGAAATTGATCAATGTGCATTTCTTTTGATGTTCTTTTCCATGAAAACAGAACAGGATGTGAGGCACAGGGAAATTGGGACTTTTTCAGCCAGAACAGGGCTTGAAAAATCTGATTTTGACCTATGAGTCATTTGATGCACAGGAGCCAAATGTGGAGCCAGTGCTGGTTGCTGCCCATCTTCTTGGCCTTCACTGCCTGACCAGCTGAGCTGTGCCAAGGAGGATGACAAGCAGAAGTTGTATTATCAGACACCCTAGCAGTGTGCCTCCTATGTTCCTCTGTATACTCATCGTGCTTAGGTGCCAGGAGTGTCTGTAAGCATTCCTAAGATTAAAGAAAGCCTGTTGGCGATAAATAATTCTTCATTGTGGTTTTTAAAAAACAGCTTAGTAAGGAAGAACTCTGAATCGCCTCAACTGACCTGTAAGTATATATATATATATATACACACATATATACATATATATATACATATTTATATATACACACACATATGTAAATATATACATAGAGAGAGAGATACACATGTTTATGTATGTACACAAATGTGTGTATGTATAAAACTTTCTTATTCAGCATGTTGAAAAGACAGTGTTGAACTGAAAGAGTGCTGGCCAGCATGGTCTTAAGCCTTAAGCCACATCTGAGAGCTGAGAGCAGCATGTTTTTCATTTGGATTTCTAGGCCTGAGTTCAGCATTTATTTCTTTGTAAATACATATAAACAATGTCTCCAGGCAACCATCATTAACCAAAAGCAACGAGTTCTGGAAAGCAGAATAATGACTTTCATTTTTGTCTCTGCTGCTTAGAAAATCTCTCCCACTCCAAAGCCAGTCCCACCAGCTGCCCATACACATTCCCCAGTGAGAGCAACTGTAGTGTACAGGTCTTTTCTTCACCAAAGAGGGAAATATTTCTTGAGCCTCAGTGTATTAAATATCTTCTGTAAAGCCTTCACAAAATTCCAGATAGCACCCTAAATTGGCTGGTCTTTCCAACTAAATCAAACAGTGTGGCGTTTTCATTAGCTTCCAGCATCATCTGCCCCAACACAGGTTGCTTTTATTGCTGCATGGTTACCTAGCAACCTGCTACCAGTCAGCCCCACTCCTGAATTGTTTCCTTGTAGAGGTCTCTCAAGGTTTTTTTGTTTTGTTTTGTTTTTTTTGCTTGTGTGTCCTGCAGTAGCAGGATCTGAACACCTCACAAGAGTGTTCGAGGGTGGCTTAGAAGTGCCTTAGAAGATCATGCCTACCTTTGAAGGCCAAGATGTGGAGTCTCTCCCTAATTTGGAAGGTGATAGGGAGCCAGGGTCATTTGGAAACAGAATTATGACAAGATCATAGCCTCCTGCTTAGGAGGTTGTGAGGTACCAGCACAGTGATGACTGTAAGAATAGGACAGAAAGCAGAGGACAGGCTTCTGGATGCAGTAAAGCATTATCAGGCCGTGTGGGCCCTGGGGACACCCAAGGTTCAGGCATGCTTCAGGCCTACGATGGAGCAGTGAGTCAGGAGAGAGGTGAAGTGTCACACTGGGCATACTCAGTCTGACGCACTGGAGCAACCAAGAGACCAAAATGCCCACCTTCTCCCTAAGCACCCAGAGGAAGCCTTTCTCCAGAGACCATCCCAGGAGCAGGTGCTTTAGTATATAACTTCCTGGAAATCACAAAAATCCTATAAGGCAGTACATACATTGAGATGGCTTGTAATGACTTCTCACCCACACTGCTGGTCCATGACTCATATTGAGTCAAATGTAGCACCTCCTACCACCAGCTGCATGGTTGGCCTAAGGGGCAAGGGTCCTGCACTGTGGAGATAGCAATTCCCTGGAAAATTCTGCAAATGTGTTCCCTGTCATTGAATACTGCCATTTCCAGCAGGAGAAGATGAAACTATTTTTCAGAGATAAGCAAAGATGAGAATCTGGCCTGGTGGTGATCCAGCCAACTCTGAAGCCAGACCTTTCCCTGGCTGAGTTACATTCCTGTTTTGGAAGTAAGCAAGTTGGGTTTCTATCACTTGCAACTTTGGGAGCTCCGTGTAGTAATGTATTGCCATCTGGATTTTACAGACAAGGGAACTGAGGCTTAGAGGTTAACTAAATCCCTTATCATGCAAAAACACATGTTAAAATGCAAGGTTTTCAACCTGGGTTTGTCTGGACTCCAACGGTAGTGTTCTTTTCTTTATGCCATTTTGCCTCCTAACTAGTAGTACCAATTGTAATCCCACAATTGTTGCTTTCAAGAGAAATGACAAATAAATAAATGTGTTTGGATCTGCACATTGCTCATAGAATTCTAGTGAAGCCATCTGTGACACTGTCTCATGCCTCGTGCCACAGAAAAGAGGAGATCTGCTTTTTTTTTTTTTTTTTTTTTGGTACTGGAGATTGAACTCAGGGCACTTGACCACTGAGCCACATCCCCAACCCTATTTCGTGTTTTATGTAGAGACAGGGTCTCACTGAGTTGCTTAGCACCTCGCCGTTGCTGAGGCTGGCTTTGAACTTGTGATTCTCCTGTCTCAGCCTCCCTAAGTGCTGGGATTACAGGCTTGTGCCACTGTGCCCGGCTGAGATCTGCTCATTTTACAAATGTTCTCCCTCCTCTCCAAACACTAGAGAAGCAGACAAGAAACACTTACTGTCAGCTTGGGACAAATGAGAGGACAGGGTATTTGCAACCTGCCACCTGCAGGGAACAGTGAACAGAAACCTCTGACCTACAAGGCACAAATCCTGATTAAGAGTCAAGGATAGACAAGGGGAAAGATGTGCTGACGGAGGCAAGTATCCACCCTCCATCTCTAAGAAATAGGGGCTGACTCAGAATTTGAAGAAAGTGTGGCTGGAATGCAGCTGTTGCATAAGCTCACAAAAAATTCTTTCCAGAATGTTCCGAGTAGCATGCCTCAGCTCTAGCAACAGGCAACCTTTGAGCCTATTTGTTTTAAGCTTGAGATTCACAGGGAACCAATACTGCACAGCATGGATCAAGGGCTAACTCTAAATTAACCCTACAGTGAAAACTAAGGTGATGCAGTCAACCAGGATCATGAAGGCCACAGGAGGACGGGTGGAGTAAGTCAAGCAAGTTATGTCCACGGCGGCATGAAGCAGGCCCTGGAGGCCATGACAAGGTTCTGTTAAATGCAAGGCCACATAACTCATGGCAGTGAGAGATTATGGCAGATATCACTCATTCATGGGCAAATAGAAAGCAAAACTTGGGGATGCAGTAAAAATGAGTAGTAAAAATCAGTGTCTCAGCTCTCGCGGGCATAGCCCTGTCCTAAGCACTTACACTCACTAACTCATTTAATTCTACCACCACTCTACCAACAGGCACTATTACATTATTCAAGCCGGTAAATGAAGCAGAGAGATTGAGCAATTTTCCAAAGGTTGTACAGAGGAGAGCGGGTCCTGTGCTTTGAACCCAGACGCTGTGATCCGGAGGGCCTATGCCTACCAGTATATTAATTCAGCAACTGGGGTAATGAAATGGGGTTAGTTCTTCTATGGCCCTCTCTGCAGTCCAGATGACAGTCAAGTCTACTGGGGCCATTTGGCTTTTTTTTGTTTTTTATTTTCCAAAGGACAGGAAAATATACAAAACTTTACTTTCCAAATGCCATTTGTGCTTTGTTCTTGCTTCAGATCAGCCTCATTTACCACTGGATACAACACATTCAAGGAGTAGTTTAAACAGAATGACTTAGAAATCCTTTACTCTTCAGGCTCCACATATGTCCTTAAGTATGGAACTACTCATACTCTAATGACAATAATAGGCTTTCTCTATTATAACCCCATCCCAATGATCTCAAGCATGTCTATTACATACAAACAACCTCTTCTACGTGTGAATGATCAACTGTGTTCTGGGGCATGGGGCTTGTCTAAAGGGTACCCAAGTCTGGATGTGTGTATTCATGTTTCCTTGTTGTCCCTGGTAGAGGATGCATGGTGTACGTCTGTTGGGGTTTCATAATCATTAAGAAGTTGTTTCTATTGTTGCTTCTGGTCTTCCTCTGGCTTATTATTATCAGTCCAGATTGCATTTACTTTTGAACCAGACCTTACACCATGCTCATATACATTTGCTGGGGGCATTTCTAAGCCAGCAAGTATGGATTTTTATAAATGCACACAGAATTAGGAATGGGGGTGGGGGTGGTGAGGTAGCAGCTTGTAATAAGCAAGTTTTCAAACAGGTCAACCCTAGAGTGAGCTAAAGAGGAATGTCTTCAGGGAATGGCATATTAAAAATCACACATGAGTTAATAAATAAGGAATATGGTCTGGGGCTGCATGCCTGTCATGAAGAAGATTTGCCATCTATTTCCTGAGTGTTTAGCTAATTATATTTTCTTAGCTCCCCTTAATTATACAGACCAGATGCTTTATGACTAGAAATAAACACAAGAGAAGAAAGAGCATCAAAGACAAATTGTCTATGACGAAGAGTCATAAATTGAAAGAAACCAACAAATTAAGCAGTCTAGTCTCTGTCAAACTTCACTTACTGCAGTCCATCTTCTCAGTCCAATTAGTTTTAGTGCTGTGTGCAATGGTAAGCATTTTTAAAAATCAGGGCCAAAGTATTTTGGTTGTTTTAATGCTTTACTTTCTTGCTTATTCTTTTCTTTTTTGGGAATAAACAGTAAAGGAAAACATTTCCATAATTTCCATGTCCTTTCAGGGAAAAACTCATTGGCTAGGTAGAGAATGTGGCACAGAAAAATCCCTTGGCAGGGCTCATTTTTAAAATTAATTGTTAATTATACAAGTAATGCATAAATATCTTCTCTTAGTTAAAAAAAAAAGTATACTAGTTCAAGTCCCTTTTGAATAACATCTCCAGTACTCTTACCACCCTCCATCTCCCCAGGGATAATCATGATTTCCTCAGTGTTCTCTTCCAGACTTTTCTCTCGTTATTTACATAGGTGGTGATGCTCCATTTGAAAGAGAGGCTTTCCTCTCTCCTTTCAGATCAGCCAATTTTATGGTAGGTCTTGAGCGGGAGTAGAAAGAGCACTGGACTTGGTTTGGAAGCCTGTATCTGAATTCCAACTCTGTTTCTTGTTATAGGGCTCACTTTAGGTAAACCACAAAACTGATCTGCAAATGGAGTTAGCAGAACCCACCTCAGGCATTTGCTTATTCACTTATTTTACAAATATTCATTGAATTCCTTCTACATGCCAGCAACCTGGACTGAGCCCTGATCTATGGCAACCTGCAAAGAAATAAGCAGAAATAAGTCAAGTACAGCATAATAAAGAGCATGCCATGGAGGTGCAGGTGCTTTCTTGCATCCAGGAGCCAGGGAGGTTTCCTGGAGAAGGTTATGACTAATCTTCTGAAAGATGAGTAGGAATCAGTTCAAAGAAGAGTTTTGGGTGAGGGTCAATGTGTGGAGGTGGAGAGTAGGGGTAGAAGCCATTTTTCTGGTGGGGGTGGGAAGGGTCAGTGGCAAGGATCAGTGAAGAGGATGGACATTTTCATCTTTTCCAATATTATGCCCCAAAACTCTCTAGCTAAAAAGGTACACCTTAGAAATGTTTTTTAAAGTTCAACAAGATAGTATATAATTAAAACACAGAATCAGCAGGGGACATAGAGATGAGGTAGGAGAACTGGGCAAGAACCATAATATACAAAATAAAGAAGAGGGACTAGATCTGGTAAGGGGGAGCCACTAAATCTAACCATGTACATACTGGGTTCAGATTTGCCCTGGAAGTGGTACGTGCTATTATATGAGCTCCTATGAATACATTCGGTTCCTTTAGCCAACGTAACCAGCAGCACTATCTACAGTGATCATTATCTAAAAACCAACTTCCAAGAGCAGAAAAAGAGAAGTCTTGCTGGGGTGGGTGAGGTGACAGTGGCCAACTGTCCTTTGGAATCAGTACTCTTTCACCACAAACACTCCGTCCCAGAAGTACCTTCTTAGTCCAACTGTGTCTCTCATCTTTTTTCTTTACAACAAGAGACCTGAGAAATGAGTAAAGGGGAAAAGACAGGAAAATTGCAGGAATTCAGGATCCAGAGGCTCACAGACTCTAGGCCATCTTTGATATTGACCTATTATACAAATTTAAATAAAACTCCAACAGCCTTATGAGGGGGAGCATTCAGCTAGAGAAGCCGGGCTCTATCCGGCTTGCTCCCCAAGATGACTGAAGCCTTGTTGTTCTTATTGGATATATCTCAGCAGAGGTACAGGAAATTAAAGAATATAGGAAATTAAATTAAGAAGCAAAAGGCCTGCAATGTGTGCTGTGTGTCCTTGACCAGACCATTACTCATATCTCTGCATTACCTGCTCCATATCTCAAGTCTTCACAATGGAATTGACAGTGGGGTGGAAGGGGTCAGTGGGAAGAAGAGTCAGTGAAGAGGGTGGACATTATCATCTTTTCCAACTCAAACATTCAGTGATCCCTATGTTTAGTGAACTTTCCCAAAACCAATTCAGGAGGGTCCAGTGTCTCTTGGTTTCCCTCTGGGACAATCACTCCATCTGCCCAGGCTGGACTGTGCCCTGCATCAGGCCAGGAACAAAAGCCATAACAGCAACCAACAGGGCGTTGGAGGTTAAGGGTCCAGGGACCTTTTGAAATAGTCATTGATCCATTTTCTCTTTTCCTCATTAAAATCAAACCAGATTTTCTGCACTATGGAGGGGAAAACACAAAGGAACCCCATGAGAATAGCTGGCTTTGAGTTTCAAAAGAGTCTTGAGGTCACAGCTTCCAATTGCAAGAATGAAGTACTAGAGTGGCAGTGAGGAAGAAGTAGATTTCTTTGGATAGACAAAGCTTGACCTTAAATATCTGGTACCAGATCTAGAGGATTCAGGGCCCAAAACAGTTTTCAGCAAACTTTTTTTTTTAAATAAAGGGCCAAAGAGTAAATATTCTGGGCTTCGTTGACCATATAGCCCTTCTTGCAATTGCTCAACTCTAGAAGACAGCTCTGGACAAGAGAACAAATGGGAGAGACTGCATTCCAATTAAACTTCATTTATCAAAATACACTGTAGCAAAATACATTTGGCACACAAAACCATAGTTGGCTAACCCTTGTCTAAAGTGTATTTCAGAAACAAGAGAGCAAGGAAGAATAAGATCATTTTGTGGGTTGGAAAAAATGTTTTGGAAGGGATTAGAAGAGGAAAACTAGAAAGTTTAAACGCTAATGTGGCATTCATCTCTCTGTTCATCTCAGTGTTGAAACTCAGTGGAAGAGGGAGTTGGTAATAAATATCGTGGATACACTTGGGGGTTTGGCAACAGAGGGCCCTCGTGCCCAGCACATCCTGCCTGAGACTGTGCAAGGGGACAGCCTCCAAAGAGCAGCCATGAACAGAGGACGGCAAGGGAGAGCCCAGCAGGCAGTGTGACGGGCTTGGCAGGGAAGGTCTGAGTCAGGACTCCCACAACTCCCTTCTTGAATCCCATAGGGCAAAGAGGAAACCTACTCTTCCCACATACGCAAGCAGGACCATAGGACATAGCTCTGGAGAGTTCTGAGCTGGCCAAGAGAAGGGTGAGGGATGAGCTGAGCAGATCCCAAAGTAGAGCCAGGAAACAGACAGCAGAGATGGAAATCACTCCTGACTGGAGCCAAGTAGGTGCTGGTCAGCCAAGGAAGCCCATCCTATTCTGAGAGCAGAATGGCCTTGCCAAGAGAATGGGCCGATGATACCCAAAGTTCTTCAGGCTTTGATGACTGCTGGATGGGAGGGTAGAAGGGAAAAGAGACTGTCTGAGTATTACACCCAAAGAGACAGAGGAGCAAACCAGAAAAACCTTGAACTGGCAAGATTAGCTTTTCTACCGCAGCCTAGGAAGAAGGGGGTCTTTGAGAACTAAGCTAGAGGGCTGGCAGAGGTGGTGCGGCTCTGTGATAGAGTACTTGCTCCAAGTTCAATTCTCAGCACTACAGAAAGTATTACAGAAAGGGAAAAAAGAAGGGAGGAAGGGGGAGAGAGGGGGAGAGAGAAAGAGAGAGGAAGAGAGAGAACACAAAAAGAACACAAACTAAGCTAGTTCAACTACAGGAAAATAAAGATGTTTGGGTGCACCAGACTCTGATTATGAAATTTAACTCAGGTACTGTGCCTTCTCTGTTTTTATAGCTCTAAGTGTATGTAAATAAATCAGATGTAAAGTGAGTTCTGAAGTGGTCAATTCAATTCCTGTTTCCTGAGAGAGCTGCGAGAGCCTAGGGAAATAAAGTGGCTGCTGGTCCTCTGCCTGCCACATCTGCTGCATGTCCCAGCCCTGCACCACAAGCCTGTTTGAACACCTGGGCATCCTCCGTGGAATATTTGAAATAGATGGAATACTTACAGCATTTTACACTGCTTTTCTGTTTTCATTCTTTCTCATTTATTTTCTCAAAGGGATTCTCAAAATTTGAGGTGGTGTTTGGTATGGAACTTTACGTAGAATATGCGCAATGAACAAGAAGTGGTTGGGATTAGATGACTTGCTCCATCACCAGGAAGAGGAAGTGACTTTCCTACTCGGAGAGAAGATACTACCCACCTTGTAAAAACCAGAGCATTTTCTACATTACAAGGGGAAGCCTATATTAAATTAAAGATAGAACACCCCAAAGGAGGCAGCAGCAGCAAAATGGGCATAGAAAAACACAAAAACTCAACTTCTACCATAAGTAGAAGCTTTTCTTGACAATAAAGCAGGAACTAATTCCAGAATCAGAGAACAATTTCCACTAACTATAATAGTTATTTGTAGAATGGATAATAAACAAATTAATGGCCTGCCAGTGTTTGTTTTCTACTGTTGTTATTACAAATAAGTACAAATTCAGTGGCTTAGAAGAAGGCAAATTTGTTACCTTGCAGTCCTGGAAGTCAAAGGTCCTCCTGCAATCAAGGTGTTGGCAGTTTCATTCCCTCTGGAGGCTCTAGGGCAGAATCATTTCCTTGCCTTTTGCAGCTTCTAGAGGTCGCCTGCAGGAGAGGTAGGGCCCCGGTCTTGCATTACTCCAACCTGTGTCCGTCATCACATCTTCTCCTCCAACTCTTACCTTCTGCCTCCCTCTGATAAGGATCCTTGTGAATACACTGGGATCATTAGAATAATTCCCCACCGCAACATCATTAACTTCATCACAACAGCAAGTCGCTTTTTCCAAGTATGGTAGCACACTCACAGTTCTCAGGGATCAGGACATGGACATCTTTGGGTGGCCACGATCCACACTAACTCTAGATGAGAAACTCACAAATATGGACCAATAAGAAAGTGGGCATCTACACCACTTTTCCTCCTTTCCTCTCCCCTTGGCCCAACAATCAGAGATTGTCAAAACACATTTAGAAAAGAAACGAAATTGAGGCTAAGGGACAGAGGCACATCACATGCAGGGAATTACAGTTCCTGCGAATAAAATAAAATGCTGTGGATAGGTCTTCACTGGCCCTAGAAGAGCACTA
Organism: Geosciurus inauris; assembly: GCA_004024805.1. Classification (NCBI taxonomy): domain Eukaryota; kingdom Metazoa; phylum Chordata; class Mammalia; order Rodentia; family Sciuridae; genus Geosciurus; species Geosciurus inauris. The sequence goes on from PVHX01011322.1 coordinate 57,852, forward strand.
GAGAAGCATGTCCTGGGAGTTGTTATCTGTCACGCCTGGTTCTGTCAGAGTGTCTGAGAGCCAAGTGATGGAGACAGGGATACAGCCTTCCTTAGCCTGAGAGAACTGCCAGGGATAAATGAAAGCTAGACAGGTATTGTGCATGTTCCCCTGCCATCTGTCTAAGGAGCTAAAAAGGGCTCGGCACTCTCCTTCTGGTTTGGCTTCTTCAGTCTGTGTGTCCATATGTACAGTTTAGAGACACCTTTTCATATATGAACCATAACCAAGAGCTGAATCCAAGTTCTATCCTTTGCCATTCTTTAAGCTGAGACTCTGTAGATCACAGTGTCCAAATAAAGTGAACTGGAAGAAAATCTTATCATGACCTACAGCCCTGTTTCACCATACCTACATGGCTAAGAGAAACTCAGAGGTTGAATTTAGATGAAGGGAGTCCTGAATTAAGATAATAATTTCCTAGCTGGGCATGGTGGTACACACCTGTAATCCCAGCACTTTGGGAGGCTGAGACAGGAGAATTGCAAGTTCAAAGCCAGCCTCAGCAACAGCAAGGTGCTAAGCAACTCCGTGGGGCTGGGGATGTGGCTCAGTGGTCGAGTATCCCTGAGTTCAATCCCTAGTACAAAAAAAGATTTCAGAAATAAATCACAAATTTTAAATTGCATGTCAGAAACATGATGGAATCCTGCACTATTTCCTTCCATCCTACTCCATCCCATCCAGGATAAAAATCATCCTTTTGTTCAGTATATCCAGTTCATATATACTACCTGACTGTTAGTCATTTAATAGCTGTCATGGTTATCAGACTCAATGTCCCAGTATCATGATATTTATGCTCAAGTAACCTTTATTTTACACAATAAGGGCCTTAAAGCACAAGGGTAATGATGCAAAGGAGGCATGAGGACATAAAACATGGAAGGAGAGATTGCCCCTGACACTATGCAGAGCACATGAGAAACATAGTATATATAGAATTTGGTGCCATTAGGGATTTCAGGCATTTATGGGGGGTTTGGAATATCTGACCTGAGGATAAGGGCATAGGCTATATGTCTAGAACCCAGCAAAAATAAATGCAAATGTTCTCAGCATGAACATATTCCCATCCTAGCCCTTGTATTAATAGCACAACTTTTCCAACACTATGCAAAAACATAGTGAAAGATAACCAGACACACTCAGAAACCATACGCTATAAGTGAAAAAGAGCAGAAATACCAAACAACAGAAATATACACACAAAAACCTAACTATCAGGATTATCATGTACAAAGAATGTAACAACTATGATTACTCTATTAGTAGAAATAAAACATAGGCTTAAGAGTCTTAGCAAGGACCTATAAACTAAATATTAAAAAGTGACATGGCAGAATTGAAAAGGAAATCAATACCAATTCTGTCATTTAAAAATACAACAGGTGGACTGGGGATGTACCTCAGTGGTAGAGTATGTGCTTAATCTGCTTGAGGTCTTGGGTTCTATCCTCAGCACCCCCCTCAAATACAGCAAGCAAACAAATCAATAGCCCAATAGACCAACAGTAAATTATAAATGGCTGAAGAGAGAATTGGCAAACTGGAAGATGGAAGAGAAGAAACTACTAGAATGCATCACAGAGAAACAAAGAGATGGAAAATACAAAATAGAGACTGCAAGGATGCAATGAGAAGGTTTAACAAGTTTTCTGAAACCCCCAGAAGAAAGGTGGAGGGATGGGGCAGAGGCAATATTTGAAGAGATCACTGGGATATGGCTGGCATCAGGATCATCAAGATTCATATTCCCTCAATTATGTTCCCAAGACATTCCAGGAGCTCAGCAGCCTGTTGGCCCAGAGCACACAAAGATCCTCTAGGGGGCAATGTTGTCTAGAGCCAGATGCCAGTCTGAGTATCTCAGACTGCAAAAGCCCAAATACTGTTAACTGATGAAAGATTAGGCAGTCAAACTGAGAAGAGTGTTCCAACCTGAAGAATCTTTCAATGTGGAAACTACAAAGCAGAAGAGGAAGTGACAAAGACTGAGAGTGAGGAAGAAATGGAATAATTTCTATATACAGAAACAGGTTCCATGCGTCTGTGGCATAGAGAGGGAAGAGAAGGTGATTAAGAAGACTCCAAACAATAGGTAGAACTGGGACACCAAGAACCTCTTGGGAGGATGGGGGTGGAGTCCAGTGAAGGAGTACTTCTGGGGCATGCACACACACACGCACAGAATTTCTTGAGTCAAAAAGATGTTGTAGGCTTTGTTCTATGAATTACGAAAGTTATTGAGGTATTTATTTGTTTGTTTGTTTATTTATTTATTTGTACCTGGGATTGAACTCAGGGGCACTTAACCGCTGAACCACATCCCTAGACTTTTTTTATAATTTATTTAGAGACAGGGTCTTGCTGAGTTGCTTTGGGGCCTCATTAATTTGCTGAGGTTGGCTTTGAACTTGCTATCTTCCTGCCTCAGCTTCCCAAGCCTCTGGGATTATAGGCGTGGGCCACCAGGCTCAGTGAAGCTCTTGAGTTTTAAGCAGGGCAGTGATAGGATCAGAATCACAAGTTAGAAGTATCACTCTAGGTAGAGCATGAAGAATTGACTGGAGCAGGGATAGGGCACCATTAGAAGATTGTTGTACATCATTCAGGTGAGAGCCAAGGATAATAGGCTTTAGGTAAGAAGTCGTAATTCCTGATGTAGGCAAGAGTGCCGAAAACAGGCATTCTCAAATGAAGTTGTTTAGAGAGTTAACTGATGCACCTTTTCAGAAAGCAATTTAGGAATACATTACAAACATTTAAAGATGGATATACTCTTTGGTTTAGTAATTCCACTTCTAGGGTTTATCCTAAATAAATAATTAAGAATGTGAAGTTCATCTTGGTATTAGTTATAAAAGGGAAATACTGAAAATAATCTAAAATCTTTAACATTGGGGAACAAATGTATGCATACAAACTAATATTTTTGAGTATTAAAGATTTACTTTCTTAGGCTTTTATATTTTAAATTTTTCTGTAATTCACATGGATTACTTTTGTAATTAGAAAAAAAATCAATGAAAAATGTTAAGAATTTATGAAAATATTTACAAAAATTCACAGAAGAACACAAGGTAGGAGTTTCCAAAATAAAAATTTTGCAAGGCACATGCTTTTTCCATGACTTAATAAAATGTAAAAGTAATATAGTGTATATAACTGTTCCACCCAGGACAGATGCAGGTAATACTACATTTAATTTATTTCTTAAGTTAATTAGAACAGATTTGTATCCCCACATTGCAGACTGGTAGGAAGTCATGGACTCCATTGTTGGGCCTCCCCTTTATCCACTGCAGGTCCTTTACAATCACTCGAGGACATCATTTCAGGCAGCTCAAGAAGAAAAACAGACAGGCTTTTATTCTCAACCAGAGAAGAATCTAGTTTCTTTCAGCTGCTGTGGGCTTTCCATAGTTGCTCTTCATTACACTACACAAGGCACTTTTGCCAGCCTGAGTCTTCTATCTGTCCTCCACTGCTGGTCTCTGTTGTCCTAAAATCATGCCCCAACAATCAAGGTCCTTCAGAGGACAGCAATGTCATGAACAAACCCACTCCCTGTCCTCCCCTGACCCCCAGGAAGTTCACTTCCCCCTGCTAGGAGCCCAGGATCATGGCTCTTGATATCTGGATCTGTCATCCACAGCTGCTTTTCTTCTACCACTTGAGGGGATGCTTTGAAAAAGAGGGCTCCATCATTCTGTCTTCCTAAAACCAGTCTCTGTCCCCAGGCCTGGAGACCAAGCGAGGGCTGAGGCGCTTTCCTTTTTCACCCACCATCACACATTCTTCCACCCTCCTCCTGCAATTAAAAGTGCATCACATTTGTTTCTTTCACAAGTGACCTGGATTGATTGTCCATTATCAAGTGGTAAATTTTAGAGATCACCTCTCTGTCCCAAGTGGGGTGAGTGGGGAGAGACAATGTCCATCCTTTCCCAAAAAGTGACAATTCCTCAAGGACAAATCAGAAGACCTCCTACTAAAAAGAGGGGAGACAAAAGCACAACAATCATTTGAACTATAAAGATAACAAAAATTTAAAAGAAATAATCCTGGACAATTGGAAAAAAAACCTCTCTTATATAACTCTTGGGGCAAGATGGGCTAAACCATAACTTATAATCATAAAACTCATTCAAACTTTATGGAATGGCATCGAAACTATGTTCAGAGGCAAATACGTGGACTTAAATGTTGTTTTTAAAAAAGAAAAAGATAAAATCAATTAAGTGTTCAATTCAAAATTGCAAATCTAACCTAGAAAACCTAAGGAAGGATGGTTAATGAATTAAAAAACAGAAACTGTAAATTGGTCCAAGACCTATTTCTTTAATGGGAAAAAACAGCATGAACAGTAGGTACAACAGAAACCTCTCATTAAACCTAATTAGTAAAAGAAAGCAAAAGAAGGAAAAAAAACATTAAAATGGGAAATAAAATAAAAGAATATACTTAAAATGTCAGTGGAATAGATTATATTAAAGGAAAATGTAAATTATGGATTTTTATCTGAAACGATCAAAGTGGAACATGTTATACAGAAAACAGCCTTGGACATGAACATTGGCATTTTGTGAGCAACAAAGGCTTTCTTTTACCCAAGTGACTTTGGGGGATGCAGACCTGGATTTTGGGAGCCAAAGAAGAAAAATGGAAAGACACTGGATTGGTTACTATTGGGGATGCTCTGATTGAGAAACTCAAACAAGCTACACTCTTTTGGACTCCCAGAAATGAGTGTGGTGCACTTCAAGGGCACTAATTTCTAGAACTTCAGGATGGTAGGAAACAGCCACACTGATTCTAAAATGCATATAGCAGAACACAGGGTCAAGATTACCTAAGGCAGAAGATGGAAAGATCTCCCATGCTCTTGGATAGGCAGAATCAATATGGTCAAATGGTCATATTACCCAAAGCGCTATACTGATTCAATGCAATTCCAATTAAAATCCCAATGTCATTCCTTATAGAAATAGAAAAAGCAGTCATGAAATTCATTTGGAAAAATAAGAGACCCAGAATAGCCAAAGCATTCCTTAGCAAGAAGAATGAAGCAGGAGACATCACAATACCAGGCCTTAAACTATACTAAAAAGCTATAGTAACAAAAACAGCATGGTTTTGGCACCAAAATAGACATGTAGACCAATGGTACAGAATAGAAGACACAGAGACAACCCCACATAAATACAGTTATCTCATACTAGACAAAGGAGCCAAAAACATACATTGTAGAAAATATAGCCTCTTCAACAAACGGTGCTGGGAAAATTAGAAATCCATATGCAGCAAAATGAAACTAAACTCCTATCTCTTACCATGCACAAAACTTAACTCAAAGTGGATCAAGGACCTAGGAATTAGACCAGAGACCCTGCACCTAATAGAAGAAAAAGTAAGCTCAAATCTTAATCATGTTGGATTAGGCCTGATTTCCTTAACAAGACACCTAAAGCACAAGAAATAAAATCAAGAATCAATAAACGAGATGGATTCAAACTAAAAAGCTTCTTCTTAGCAAAAGAAACAATCAATGAGGTGAAAACTTTGGAAGCAATTTGGAAGGTAAATTTGGGAGCAAATTTTTGCCACGTGCACATCAGATAGAGCACTACTCTACAGGATATATAAAGAACTCAAGAAACTTAACACCAGAAAAACAAACAACCCAATCAATAAATGGGCTACTGCTTTGTGTACAACCAGAGATGTGAAAAACTGTGCCCCATTTGTGCACAATGAATCAAAGAGCATTCTGCTGTCATGTATAACTATTTAGAACAAATAAAAAAAATAAATGTTTTCACACAAAAAATAAATAAATGGCCTAAGGAGCTGAACAGACACTTCTCAGAAGATATACAATTGATCAACAAATATATAAAAAAATGTTCAACATTTCTAGTAATTAGAGAAATGCAAATCAAAACTACTCTAATGTTTTATCTCACACCAGTCAGAATGGTATTTATCAAGAATACAAACAATAATAAGTGTTGGCAAAGATGTGGGGGAAAAGGCACACTCATATATTGCTGGTGGGACTGCAAATTGATGCAACCACTCTGGAAAGCAGTATGGATATTTCTTAGAAAACTTGGAGTGGAACTACCATTTGACCCAGCTATCCCATTTCTCAGTCTTTACCCAAAGGACTTAAAATCAGCATACTACAGTGATGCAGCCACTTCAATGTTAATAGCAGCTCAATTCACAATATCTAAACTGTGGTACCAACCTAGATGCTCTTCAATAGATGAATGGATAAAGAAACTGTGGTATATTTACACAATGGAATATTACTCAGCATTAAAAGAGAATAAAATTATGGCATTTTCAGGTAAATGTATGGAGTTGGAGAACATCATGCTAAGCGAAGTAAGCCAATCCTCAAAAACCAAAGGTCGAATGTTCTCTCTGATAAGTGGATGCTGACCCATAATAGCGCAGGGGGCATGGGAAGAATAGGGGAACTTTGATTGGGCAAAGATGGGGGGAGAGGAGGGAACATGGGGGCAGGACAGATGCTTGAATGAGATGGACATCATTGCCCTAGGTACATGTATGACTGTACATATGGTGTGACACTACATTATGTACAACGAGAGAAATGAAAAGTTGTGCTGCATTTGTGTACAATGAAACAAAATGTATTCTGCTGTCATATATACCTAATTAGAATAAAAAATAAAAAAGAATAGCTAAGGCAATATGAAAGTCAAAAGCACAAGTGCTGAAGATTTGAATTTTCAAATACCAAGACATATAAAGCTGTAGCAATTAAGACAGTGTGGTATTTCCACAATGATGAACAGATAACAACATCTTTTGCAGAGGAGAAAGAATGATCATTTTTGATGAATGACAGGGGGTCAGCTGTATGTCTAATAGGAAGAGAGGTGTCTTAACTCCTCCCTCATGACATCAACAA
>PVHX01011323.1:0-64831 GCA_004024805.1 Geosciurus inauris
AAAAAAAAAAAAACAAAAAAAAAAACACCAAGCAGGAACCCTTGAAATGAAGGAAACAATAAACCAAATAAAAAATTCAATAGAAAGCATCACCAACAGACTAGACAACTTGGAAGCTAGAACCTCAGACAATGAAGACAAAATATATAATCTTGAAAATAAAGCTGACCACATAATGAAGATAGTAAGAAACCATGAACAAAATATCCAAGAATTATGGGATAACATCAAAAGACTAAACCTAAGAATTATCGGGATAGAAGAAGGCACAGAGATATAAACCAAAGGAATGCACAATCTCTTCAATGAAATAATATTGGAAATTTGCCCATACATGAAGAATGAATTGGAAAATCAAATACAAGAGGCTTACAGGACACCAAATGTACAAAACTACAACAGATCCACACCAAGGCACATTATAATGAAAATGTCTACCATATACAATAAAGACAGAATTTTAAAAGCTACAAGAGAGAAGGTACAGATTACACACAGGGGGAAACCAATTCGGATTTCAGCAGATTTCTCAACCCAGACTCTCAAAGCCAGGAGATCCTGGAATAACCTATACCAAGTTCTAAAAGAAAATATAACCAAGAATCTTATATCCAGCAAAATTAAGCTTCCGATTTAATGATGAAATAAAAACTTTCCATGATAAACAAAAGTTAAAAGAATTTACAATGAGAAAGCCTATACTAGAGAACATTCTCAGCAAAATATTTCATGAGGAGGAAATGAAGAACAACAATGACAATCGGTAAAGGGAGGGACTACACTAAAGGAAAAGCCAATCAAAGGAGAAAGCAAATCAAGTTAAAAACCAAAATGAGGGGCTGGGATTGTAGCTCAGCGGTAGAGCGCTTGCCTCGCATGCGTGAGGCCCTGGGTTTGATCCTCAGCACCACGTACAAAGCAATAAAATAAAGACATTGTGTCCATCAACAAAAAAATATTAAAAAAAAAAAAAACAACACCAAAATGAGTGGGAATACAAACCATACTTCAATAATAACCCTAAATGTTAATGGCCTAAACTCATCAATCAGAAGACATAGACTAGCAGATTGGATTAAAAACAAGGACTCAACAATATGTTGTCTTCAAGAGACTCATAGAAAGAGACGTCCACAGACTGAAGGTGAAAGGATGGGAAACAACATACCATTCAAATGGACCATGTAAACAAGTAGGAGTCTCCATCTTCATATCAGATAAAGTAAACTTCAAACCAAAAATAGTCAGAAGGGATAAAGGAGGACATTTCATACTGCTTAAGGGAACGATACATCAAGAAGACATAATAATCATAAATATCTATGCCCCAAACAATGGAGCATCCACATATATCAAACAAATCCTTCTCAATTTTGAGAATCAAATAGACCACAACACAATAATACTTGGTGACTGTAACATACCTCTCTCACCACCGGACATATCTTCCAAACAAAAAGTAAACAAGGAAACCACAGAACTCAACAATACAATCAATAATTTAGAATTAACAGACAAATACAGAATATTTCATCCATCAACAAGTGAATACGCTTTTTTCTCAGCAGCATATGGATCCTTCTCTAAAACAGAGCATATGTTATACCACAAAGCAACTCTTAAGAAATACAAAAAAATAGAGATACTACCCTGCATTCTATCTGACCATGATGGAACGAAATTAGAAATCAATAATAAAATAAAAAAGAGAAGCTACTCCATCACCTGGAGACTAAATATGCTACTGAATGATGCATGGATAACAGAAGACATCATTTACCTCTAAATGAAAACTCTGATACAACATATCAAAATCTCTGGGACACTATGAAGGCTGTGTTAAGAGGAAAGTTCATTGCATTGAGCTCATTCATTAAAAGAAAAAGTCAACAAATAAATGACCTGACGTTACATCTCAAAGCTCTAGAAAAAGAAGAACAAATCAACCCCCAAAGAAGTAGAAGACAGGAAATAATTAAAATCAGGGCTGAAATCAATCAAATTGAAACAAGGGAAACAATTTTAAAAACTAACAAAACAAAAAGCTGGTTCTTTGAAAAAATAAATAAAATTGATAAACCCTTGGCTACCCTAACAAAAAGGAGAGAGAAAACTCAAATTACTAAAATTCAAGATGAAAAGGGAAACATCATGAGAGACACTACTGAAATACGGAAGATAATTAGAAACTATTTTGAAAATCTATACTCCAGTAAAATAGAAAATCCTGAAGACACTGACAAATTTCTAGGGGCATATGATCTGCCCAAACTGAATCAGGAGGACATACACAATTTAAATGGATCAATTTCAAGCAAGGAAATAGAAGAAGCCATCAAAAGCATATCAACCAAGAAGAGCCTGGGACTAGACAGATTCTCAGCCGAGTTCTAGAAGACCTTCAAAGAAGAATTAATACCAATATTCTTTAAATTATTTCATGAAATAGAAAAGGAGGGAACCCTTCCACACTAGTTCTATGGGGCTAGTATCACCCTGATTCCAAAACTAAAGACACATCAAAGACAGAAAACTTCAGACTAATATCCCTGATGAACATTGACACAAAAATTCTCAATAAAATTCTGGCAAATCAAATACAAAAACTATTAAAAAGATAGTGTGCCACAATCAAGTGGGTTTCATCCCAGGTATGCAAGGTTGGTTCAACATACGGAAATCTGTAAATGTAATTTATCACATCAATAGACTTGAAGTCAAGAATCATATGATTATAGATGCTGAGAAAGCATTTGACAAAGTACAGCACCCTTTCATGTTCAAAACACTAGAAAAAGTATGGACAGTAGGAACATACCTCAACATTGTAAAAGCTTTCTATGCAAAACCGAAAGCCAACATTATCCTCAATGGGGAAATATTGGAAGAATTCCCCCTAAAAATGGGAACAAGACAGGAATGTCCTCTTTCACCACTTCAATTCAACATAGTCCTTGAAACCCTAGCCAGAGCAGTTAGACAGAAGAAATTAAAGGGATAAGAATAGGAAAAGAAGAAGTTAAACTATCATTATTTGCTGATGACATGATTCTTTGGAGGATCCAAAAAATCCCACCAGAAAACTTCTAGAATTAATAAAATGAATTCAGCAAAGTAGCAGGATATAAAATCAACACCCATAAATCAAATGCATTTCTATACATCAGTGATAAATTCTCTGAAAGAGAAATTAGAATAACTACCCCATTAACAATAGGCCCTCAAAAAATGAAGTACTTGCACCCCAATTTAACAAAAGAGGTGAAAGACCTCTACAATGAAAACTACAGAACACTAAAGGAAGAAATTGAAGAAGACCTTAGAAGATCGAAAGATCTCCCATGCTCCTGGATAGGCAGAATCAATATCATCAAAATGGCCATACTATCCAAAGCACTATACAGATTCAATGTAATTACAACTAAAATCTCAACATCATTCCTTATAGAAATAGAAAAAGCAATTATGAAATTCATTTGGAAAAATAAGAGACTCAGAATAGCCAAAACAATCCTTAGCAAGAAGAGTGAAGTAGGAGGCATCATGATACCAGACTTTATTTTACAAAACTATAATAACAAAAACAGCATGGTATTGGTACCAAAACAGACATGTAGATCAATGGTATACAATAGAAGACACAGAGACAAACCCACATAAATACAGTTATCTCATATTAGACTAAGATGCCAAAAACATACACTGAAGAAAAGATAGCCTCTTCAACAAATGGTGCTGGGAAAACTGGAAATCCATATGCAGCAAAATGAAACTAAACTCCTATCTTTCATCATACACAAAATTCAAAGTGAATCAAGGACCTAGGAATTAAACCAGAGACCCTGCTCCTAAATGAGGAGAAAGTAGGCCCAAATCTTCATCATGTTGGATTAGGCCCCGACTTCCTTAACAAGGCTCATAAAGCGCAAGAAATAAAAGCAAGAATCAGTAAATGGGATGGACTCAAACCAAAAAGCTTCTTCTCAGCAAAAGAAATATCAATGAGGTGAACAGAGAGCCTACATTCTGGGAACAAATTTTTGCCACACGCACATCAGATAGAGCTTTGATCTCCAGGATATATAAAGAACTCAAAAAACTTAACACCAAAAAAACAAACAACCCAATCAATAAATGGGCCAAGGAGCTGAACAGAAACTTCTCAGAAGAAGACATACAATTGATCAACAAATATATGAAAAAATGTTCAACATCTCTAGCCATTAGAGAAATGCAAATCAAAACTACTCTAAGATTTCATTTCACTCCAGTCAGAATGGCAGTTATCAAGAATACAAACAACGGGGCTGGGGTTATGGCTCAGCGGTTGAGCGCTTGCCTCGCATACGTGAGGCACTGGGTTCGATCCTCAGCAACACATAAAATAAATAAAGATATTGTGTTCATCTACAACTAAACAAAATATTTAAATAAAAAAAAGAATACAAACAACAACAAGTGTTGGCAAAGATGTGGAGGAAAAGGTACATGCATACATTGCTGATGGGACTGCAAACTGGTGCAACCCATCTGGAAAGCAGTATGGAGATTCCTTAGAAAACTTGGAATGGAACCACCATTTGACCCAGCCATCCCACTCCTTAGTCTATACCCAAAGGACTTAAAAACAGCATACTACAGTAATGCAGCCACTTCAATGTTTATAGCAGCACAATTCACAATAGCTAAACCGTAGAACCAACCCAGATGCCCTTCAATAGGTGAATGGATAAAGAAACTGTGGTATATATACACAATGGAATATTACTCAGCATTAAAAAAGAATAAAATTATGGCATTTGCAGGTAAATGGATGGAGTTGGAGAAGATCATGCTAAGCGAAGTAAGCCAATCCCAAAAAACCAAAGGCCGAATGTTCTCTCTGATAAGTGGATGCTGATCCATAATGTGGGAAGGGGCATGGGAAGAATAGAGAAACTTTGGTCAAAGGGCAGAAGAAGGAAGGGATGGGACATGGGGGCAGGAAAGATGGTGGAATGCAATGGACAATGCCCTAGGTTCATGTATGACTGCACATGTGGTGTAACTCTATATTGTATACAACCAGAGAAATGAAAAGTTGTGCTCCATTTGTGTACAATGAATCAAAATGCATTCTGCTAGCCGGGCGCGGTGGCTCAAGCCTGTAATCCCAGCACTTAGGGAGGCTGAGACAGGAGAATCGCGAGTTCAAAGCCAGCCTCACCAATGGCGAGGTGCTAAGCAACTCAGTGAGACCCTGTCTCTACATAAAACACAAAATAGGAAGCCGGGCGCGGTGGCTCAAGCCTGTAATCCCAGCACTTAGGGAGGCTGAGACAGGAGAATCGCGAGTTCAAAGCCAGCCTCACCAACGGTGAGGTGCTAAGCAACTCAGTGAGACCCTGTCTCTACATAAAACACAAAATAGGGCTGGGGATGTGGCTCAGTGGTCGAGTGCCCCTGAGTTCAATCCCCAGTACCAAAAAAAAAAAAAAAAAAAAATGCATTCTGCTGTCATGTAAACCTAATTAGAATAAAAAACACATAAAAAATAAATGAATAAAATAAATGCATTGTGTCCATCTACAACTAAAAATATTTTTAAAAACACATAGTCTTCAAGGCCATGGGTTCAATCCCCAGCACCATTTAAACAAGAAAAAGAAAAAAACACATTAGTAGAAAACTTATCATTAGAAAATAAATGTCCATAATATTTTCATAGTAAATAGTGACCGACAATATCAATCTATAAAGAACCCAATAATAAACTGTGTGACTATCTCAAGTACTAGAGCACAGAAAAAGCAAAGAGTTGAAGTTAGCCCCAACTGTGTCGAAACTGGGGCATGAGGTAGTATAACACTGATGACACACTGCTAAGGGATACAAACCGATGACTTAGAACAACAGAAGGACATTGTAACAGTATTTCTGAAGGGCCAACATAAGAACTGATAGACAAATGAGAAAAGGAGGGCAGAAGAGAACAGTCAGTGAGGAAGGAGGGTGTGATCAGAGATCACTTCTCAAATAGACACCATAAGATGAGGACAAAGTACTACATGGCTGAGCCAGTATGGGAACTGGAAGAATCAAGGACCTAAGATCTGGAATTTATGTGAGTAGGTATCACTGAAAGTTAAGATGGAAAGTAAATGATCAGATTTATGCTTTTAAAAAATAATTCTTGCCTGTCATGGTGGCTCATGCCTATAATTCCAGTGACTTGAAAGGGTGAAGCAGGAGGAATCCAAGTTCGAGGACAACCTCAGCAACTTACTGAGGCCCTAAACAACTTAGTAAGACTTTGTCTCAAAATAAAAAAGCTAGAAGGGCTGGGAATGTGGCTCAGTGTTTAAGCACCCCTGGATTCAAAACCAAGTACCCTCAAAATGTACTAATAATAGGGGCTGGGGTTGTGGCTCAGTGTCAGAGTGCTTGCCTCACACATGTGAGGCACTAGGTTCGATCCTCAACATCACATAAAAATAATTAAATAAATAAACAAAACAAAGATGTTGCCTCCATCTATAACAAAAAAATATTTTTAAAAAATGTTACTGTTATTATTATTATTTTTTTGGTAGCGAAGATTTAACTCAGGGGTACTCGATCACTAAGCCACATCCTCAGCCCTATTTTGTGTTTTATTTAGAGACAAGGTCTCACTGAGTTGCTTTGCACCTCACCATTGCTGAGGCTGGCTTTGAACTCGCGATTCTCCAGTCTCAGCCTCCCAAAGTGCTGGGATTACAGGCATAAGCCACTGTGCCTGGCTAGTAATAATAATTCTTATCATGAGTGGTACTGAATTTTGTTGAAGGTTTTCTCTGCATCTATTGAGATGACTGTGCTTCTTTTCCTTAATCTATCTGTGTGGTGAATTACATTTGGTTTGTAGATATTAAACCATCCTTCCATCCTTGGAATGAAACCAACTTGCTCATGATGTACAATCTTTTTAATATGTTGCTGAATATGATCTGCTAATATTTTATTAAGGATTTTTGCATCTATATTCATCAGAGATATTAGCCTGTAGTTTTTTTTTCCTTAATGTCTCCTTCACTGGCTTTTGTATCTGGCATCAAATAATGAATATGGAAGTATATACCCTCCTTTCTATTTAATGGAATATTTTGAGTAGAATTGGCATTAGCCCTTCTTTAATCGTCTGGTAGAATTGGCTGAGAATCTATCTGGTCCTGAGCTTTTCTTTGTTGGAAGACTTTTTGTTACTGCTTCAATCTCATTAACTTGTGATTAGCCTATTTAGGTTTTCTATATCTTCTTGGTTCAATCTGAGGAGTCCATACGTATCTAGAAATTTATCTATTTCTTCTAGACTTTTTCATTTATTAGAGTATAGGTTTTTAAAATAATCCCTAATGATCATCTGGATTTCTTGGATGTTTGTAATGATGAAACTAGGAATAGAAGGAACTTAAACCTCAACATCAAAAGTCAGTATATAACAAACCCAAAGCCAACATCATGCTCAGTGGGGGAAAACTGGAAGGAAGCATTTCCTTGAAAAGCAAGAATGAGATAAGGATGTCCACTCTCACCAATCCTATTCAACACAGTACTTCAAATTTTACCAGAGCAATTGGTCAAGAAAAGGAAATAAAAGGAATATAAATAGGAAAGGAAGAAGCCAAATTATCACTGTTCACAGATGATATGATTCTGTACTTAGAAGATTCAAAAAGCTCCACCAGAAGACTTCTAGAGTTAATAAACAAATTCAGCAACGTACCAGAATACATAATGAATACAGAAAAATCAGCAGCTCTCCTGTACACAAATAATGAATTTGCTGGGGGAAAAAGAAAAGTAAAACCTAGGAATAAATTAAACCAAGATGGTGAAAGACCTTTACAATGAAAATTATAGAACACTGAAGAAGGAAACTGAAGACATTGTTTAAATGGCCATATTACCAAAAACAATCTACAGATTCACTGCAATCCCCATCAAAATACCAATGACATTCCTTGTAGAATAAAAAAGTTCTAAAATTCATATGAAAGAATAGAAGACTTGGAATAGCCAAAACGATTCTAAGCAAAAAAACAAAAACAAAAACAATGCTAGAGACATCATAATACTTGGACGATTTCAAATTATACTACAGAGCTATAGTAACAAAAACTGCATGGTACTGACATAAAAACAGATACACAGACCAATAGAACAGAAGACACAGAGACAAACACATACAGACAGTCATTTGATCCTTGACAAAGGCACCAAAAATATACATTGGAGAAATATAGCCTTTTAAACGAACGGTGCTGGGAAAACTGGATATTTATATGTACAAAAATGAAACTAGATCCTTATTTCTTACCCTAAACAAAAGTCAACTCAAAATGAGCAAAGAACTAAGAATTGGACTAGAAACTTTGTAACTGCTAGAAGACAATGTAAGGGTAGAAAATACTCCAACATATGGGTATAAGCAACACCTTCCTCAATAGAACTTCTAAAGCTTGGAAAATAATTCCAAGAATTAATAAATGAAATGGCATCAAATTAAAAAGCTTCTGCACAGCAAAGGAAATAATCGAGAGCATGAACAGAGAACTTACAGAATGGAAGAAAATCTTTGCCAGCTACTTTTCCAACAGAGAATTAATATTTAGAATATACAAAGAAGTCATAAAACTCACCACCAAAAAACATTACCCAATCAATAAATGGGCAGATGAACTAAATAGACACTTCACAAAAGAAGAAATACAAATGGCCAACAAATACATGAAAACAATGTTCAATATCTTTAGCGATCAGGAAAATGTAAATCAAAACTACAGAGATTTCATTTCACTTCAGTTAGAATGGCAGCCATAAATAATACAAATAATAATAAATGCTAGAGAGGATAAAATAATACAAATAATAATAAACGCTAGAGAGGATAGAGGGAAAAAGGAACACTTATACACTATTTGTGAGATTATAAATTAATACAACCACTATGAAAATCAGTATGGAGGTTTTTCAAAAAACTAGGAATGGAACCAATATATGACCCAGTTATACGACTCTTTGGTATTTATTCTATAGAATTAAAATCAGCATACTATAGTGACACATGCATACCCATATTTATAGCAGCACAATTCACAATAGTCAAATTAGGAAACCAGCCTGCTTACCTATCCAAGGATGAATGAATAAAGAAAATATATATATACACACACACACAATGGAATCTTATTCAACTATAAAGAGGAATAAACTTATGTCATTTGCAGGATAAATGGAACTTAAGAGCATTATATTAAATGAAATAAGCCAAGAGTCATATGTTCACGCTTATAGGTGGAAGCTAGAGAGAAAAAAGGAAAAAATGAGGAAGGGGAGGGCTCCATGAAAACAGGGAGAACAGTACATTAGAAAAAGGGGGCCAGGGGGAGGGGAGGGAAGGGAGGAAGGAGGAGAGAAAAGAAAGGGAAGGCACTGAGGAATGAAATTGACTGAATTATATTGTTTTATTGTATGCATCTATGAATATGTAATAACAAATCCCACTGGATATAAAATTATAATGCATCAATAAAAAATTTTAAAAAGATGGGCACAGTGGCTCATGCCTGTAGTCCTAGAAACTGGAGAGGCTAAGACAGGAGGATCACAAGTTTGAAGCTAGCCTTAGCAACTTAGTGAAAAATAAAAAGGGGGGCTGGGATTGTGGCTCAGCGGTAGAGCGCTTGCCTCGCATGCGTGAGGCCCTGGGTTCGATCCTCAGCACCACATACACAGCAATAAAATAAAGACATTGTGTCCATCTACAACTAAAAAAAAAATTAAAAAAAAAAATAAATAAATAAAAAATAAAAAGGGCTAGGGATGTAGCTCAGTGGTTTTTTTTTTTTAAAAAAAAGCCCCTGGATTCAATCACCAGTCCCCAAAACAAACAATTTTTTAGAAGAAGAAATTTAAAAATAATAATAATTCTTAAGAAATATTCATACAGGACTGTGGAAGAAGGCCTGGAAAGGGAGGAGACCTACTATAAGAAGAATCCGAGTGGAATTAGAAGGGTATGAAGAAATACGGAAGAAAGAAGTATGTGCTGCTGCCTCTCCTACAGTGAGGTGCACTTAAAAGGTATACATCATCCCTTTGCTAACAAGCCTGCCAGCACAGAGTAGGTAGTAGATCTGCTAAAGGGACATTAGAGCTTGCACAGATAGTAGTATCTGAGTGTGCCTCCATCTGGCCACTTAAATGAATATGCTTACAGGTCAGCACCACAATGGGGAGGGGTCATTGTCAAAAAAGGTAGACAGAGATGTTTACCAAGAGAAGGTTTTATCTCATGGCAGTCCTCAAAAGTCCCAAAGGCCTGGGGGTAGCAAAGGGTTTTAGGGCCTGGAGGATATATTTTACACCTGGAAAAGTGGATCTCTTTGGAAGGTGAGTGAAATTGGCCTTTAATTCTAATATATACATAAAAAGTAAAATGTTAGCCAAGCTTAGTTGCACCCGCCTTTAATCCAGCTGCTCAGGGAGACTGAGGCAAGAGGACTGCAAGTTCCAGGCCAGCCTGGGCAACTTAGCAAGACTGTCTCAAAATCAAATTTAAAAAGGGCTGATGTAACTCTGAGGTAGATCACTCCTGGGTTCAGTCCCTAGTTATACACAAAACAAAAAACAAAACAAAAAACAAACCATATAACATGCTATACTCTCACACATCCAAGAGATATTGTACAAAAAGCTGCCCACATTTATTTGAATTCAGATACTAACTCTGCTCTTTTTTAAAAATTCTCCTTATTTCTTTCAAGATGGCCTTGAGACATGCTCTTTTAGCAACTAGAATCAATCAAAACTAGAAAAGACTACATAATGTGGCATGGAATTCTGATTTCTCCGTTTCCTATCACTTAACTCCCCTCAAGGGTAAGGTATATGTAATTTTAACATGTGTCTGGTATGGCACAAGGATATTCACATGAATTAAGTTCTTTTTTTTTTGGTACTGGAGATTGAACTCAGGGGCACTCGACCACTGAGCCACATCCCCAGCCCTATTTTGTGTTTTATGTAGAGACAAGGTCTCACTGAGTTGCTTAGCGCCTCGCCGTTGCTGAGGCTGGCTTTGAACTCACCATTCTCCTGTCTCATCCTAAGTGCTGGGATTACAGGTTTGCGCCACCGCACCCAGCTCTAAGTTCTTTTTTTTTGTTAGTTGTAGTTGGATACAATATCTTTATTTATTTATTTTTATGTGGTGCTGAGGATTGAACCCAGTGCCTCGCACGTGCTAGGCGAGCGCTCTACCGCTAAGCCACAACCTCAGCCCAATTAAGTTCAATAAATTATATGAAAGTATTTTGAGCAGCTAAGCTCCATAAAGTAGTATTACTACATTCTTCAACATTACATTCTGATGGCAGGCATTTGGGGATCTATAAATTACTCTCTGTACTTTTCTATTTAAAATATTTGAAAAAAGAAAATAAATGCTTTTTAAAAGCTTGCCACTCTGTATCCGTGACAATACAACAGGCTCACAGTGACCTCTTGTGATGCCAACTCTGTTAGAGTTAACATCACAAGAAGTCACTGTGAGCCTGAGTACTAAGAGGTTAATATTCCTGAGAGAGGTGAAGCTCACCTTCAAAATAGTGAAAGGCAGATCCTCCAGGGGAGCTTGGAGGGGGCATGCCACGTTCCGGGCTAACCTGAAACACAACCAGAATTACAGATCAGAAAAGGCCAGTGAGACCTCAGACAGGTTTGTCTTAAGCAAGGTTTGCTCTGCAAGCTCAATGTCTGTACTTGAAGTCTTCCCTCAAGCCTCACCAAAGTCTTCATAAATAGTCATATATTTATACTTGATTACTGAGCTGAATTTTTCTTAGTATCTTGTGTTCCTATCTTTTCTCCATTAGTTGATTAGGTACTTCTTTTTTTTTGGTGCTGGGGGACTGAATCAGGGCTTCATACATGCTAGGCAAGCACTCTACCACTGAGCTACACTCCCAGTCTTCTTCTATACTTCTTCACCAACTATCTCCCACCCAACTACTATGAAACAAATTCTTTCCAGTTATAGAATCACTTATAAATCTTAAAAAGAACAAGGCAAGCCTTTGGATTAAAGAGAATTCTAAGTGAGAACCTTTCAAGTTTCTTAAGTTTCCTTAAAGTACAGAAAAGGGGTATTTTCTTCATGTGAGCACTTAATGAGATCCTTCTCCCCTGCTCTTCTCCCAGGAGACCAGCCTCACCTGAGAGATGCTAGAAACACTGCTGGTTTTCCTCTTTAGGGTGCCCTCCTGACAGACAGTCAGTAGATTGCTGGGGAGGATGGAGCGGAAGTCATTGAAGGAACGCCTTCGGACACCTTCCAGCTCTTCTGGGACTCGCAGGGAATGAGGAAGCACTTTGGGAAAGAGCTTCGAGAGGAGAGACTCTTCTGTGTTGCTGTAACGCCCAAACGCTCGAGAGATTCCTATCAGGCATGGGATTGCATACTTGCAAAGGTATTCTAGAAGATCAAGTGACAATGTTATGATGAGATAGCTACCCATAAGAGAGCCATGCTGTACCAACTTATAATATTTTACAACCCACCTAATAAATGTGAAGGTTCAGAATGAGCCATAATATTAGGGTCAACCCCAGGGGCTAACCAGTGATATTTCCAACCCATTATTAACAACTTCAGATTGTGTTTCCATTACAGTTAATGTCCTTGGAAGGTCTTGATCTATTCATGGTACATCTAAATCAATAATATACTTAGGTTATATTTTCAGGTAGGTACCTTAAATGTAATTAATATATTCATATCTCCTAGGATTATATTGGTAGCCTTATTTACACTATGGAAAAAATGATCTTTGGTAGTCAACTAAACTACTCACATATTATAGGTGAAAAAATTGAGGTTCAGAGGCCTTGTTGTCCAAGGCCATCTGGCATTTGTGTACAGAACTGTGCTCATGACTCCACGTGGCCTCTCAGTAACATTAACCCACAACAAATGTAACCTAATACAGAAAGGTTTTCATCCATTGGGGAGCACATTAGGTACCAAAGAACAGAGAAGAAAAACAAAGAATAGGAAAAAAACAGAAAAGAAAAAGCAAAGACTAGGAAAAAACAATGCAAAGTCAAAGATGAAGATGAAGACAAGGAAAGAGAAAAAAGCATTAAGATCTATAATCATACCTTTTTCTTGAATCTCCAAAGCCTGGCACATTCCCAAAAGGACATGTAAAACCTGCAAAAGTGCCTCTAAAATCTGTAACAGTCAAGGGAACAAACTTATAAAAAATTGAATAAATAGTAGCGAATTAAATCAAAATTCAAAAGAGCTTTTAGGTATCATCCTGACTTCTTCCTCCACTGTTGTCAAATGGTGACTTCAGAGACAGAAACCCTGACTCTCTAGGCTAGTACAGAAATCCTCCTAACAATGTATTATGCAGTCCTCCTGGGGCTTGTACCTAGCAGCCCTTGGAGCTACTTCTTCCTCCATATTCACTAAACAAGTGGTAAGTCTCTACATCGTCTCTTTTCATAGCTAAATAGCCCTCATTCTTTTCTATCTTATTCCGTCTGATCACAAGTCATTTATGACACTAATTGCCTACTTGCATTGCTACTACAGTCCAGCTTGTTTACATCTATCTAGAAGTGTAGTGCTCAGAATAAAATATATTAATATTCCAGGAATGCAGGAACTCACCCAGAGTAATCACCAAACTAATCACAGATTCTAGACTTATGAACCATTAGCTTTTTAGCAGCCACTTCACCGTGCTAGCTCAAAGAGCTTAAAGATAAATAAATTGCTTAAATCCTTTTTATACGTACTATTCTAAAGCTACAAAACCTCTACTTCTGCAGTTATTTTTAACTTTTTATTTATCCCTACAAAGCTCATGGTATTAGAGTTAGCTTACTGGACTAGTCTTTAATTCCTAGCTTTGTGCGTCTATAACCAAAATCAACTTACTTTTTAGATCTTCACTAAAAATACTGACTCGTTTTGCTCCAATGGTTGGAGGCAGGCCACTAGAAGCTCCTGCCAGGCCAATATCTCAATCATCCTCTGGGATAGTCCTTTAGGCAGATCTGAAAACCCTATGAATCTGGCGCTTAGACCATACAATTGGTCCAGAATGTCAAGAGAGATGCTTGACCAATGTTTTCATGAAGTTCAACTAGATAGCATCTACCTTATTTCTCTCAATTACAAGTCTTAGAAAACCAAGGCAAAGAACAAAATTAAATTGGTCTGACTTGTTCATAATTCAAATGTCCTTCCTTTTCCTATATAAATAAACATATTTATTTATAAATATATATATTTATTTTTCCTAAATAATGCTGAATAAGCTGGGAAGGTCTAACAATCAATATAGATTGAGTACCCCTTATCTAAAATGCTTGGCAGCAGAAGTGTTCTGGATATCAGTTTTTCAGATTTTGGAATATTTGGATGTATATAAGGAGATTTCTTAGGGATAAGACGCAAGTACACACAAAAATTCATTTGTTTCATGTATACTTTAAACACATAGCTAAAAGGCAATATATACAATATTTTTAGTATGTCCTCATTTCAACTATAACTGAGTTTTGTTATATTGGTCCTCAAAAAGTTTCAGATTTTGGAGCCGGGCGTGGTGGCTCACGCTTGTAATCCCAGCACTTTGGGAGGCTGAGACAGGATAATCACGAGTTGAAAGGAGCCTCAGCAATGGCGAGGCGCTAAGCAACTCAGTGAGACCCTGTCTCTACATAAAACACAAAAAATAGGGCTAGGGATGTGGCTCAGCGTTTGAGTACCCCCTGAGTTCAATCCCCAGTACCAAAAAAAAAAAAAAGTTTCAGATTTTGGAACATTTCAAAGTTTGGATTTTCAGATAAGGGAGACACAACCTGTACTTTTGCCCATTTCACATATTAAAGTCATTTTGTTAGCTGCAGTGTTGACCTTTTTATTTTAATAAATTTTATTCATAGACCCTAAACCTAAAAATAAATAAAGAATCTAAATTAGAAAGAGCTGAAAAAAACATCGCTAGCTAGGAACATTTAGCATATAGAAAGGCAACCAGGCACTCCTTGGCAGAACCTAACAATAATAACGTATAAAAACCAACTCTATAAAATATCATGAAAAATTTAGTTAAGAAAAAAGTTTAAATTATGGTGCTATTCTTTGTTTATAAAGGAGGGAGGGAAGGGACTGGGGTTAGAACACTCCCTTTAGGACCCTAGCAACCCCCTGCTCCCCCCAAAAAAGGAAGTTTGAAATACATGCTATTAACATTTCCAACAAAATTAACAAGAACTAAAAAATATCTGGGCACTGAGAAGTAAAAGCTACCTAGAAAATTCACTCTATGAATGACTTCAATCCCTAACTTAGAAGAAGAGAAATGAGCTGCCTCTGCTTTTTCTGCCTACCTCACAGTGTTTTGGGGAATGCTGAATATGGTAAGACTCATGAGATCTTGAAAAACAAAGCAAGCTGAAAAGTACCAAAAGCAATCATAAAACATTTCTTAGGTCTGTTGTTAATCATATGAAAGAAAACCAACATAATCCAATCACATTTCAATGTCGACCCCCCACTCCACCTCGCCTCTGGGGCTTTTCACCACTTTGGAACTCCTTGATCTAATAGCAATGAACAAGTTACCACATGCTTACCTCATCCCTAAGTGAAGAGTCCCTATAAGCCACATCAGACAGCAAAGTAACCAGGCAAAAGCTAAAGCTCTCTGCAACTGGGAGCGCACCTGGAGGATGTGAAGGTAGGAATCAGATCATTAGAAACAAGACACTGGGCCATACCTGCTGGCCATCCAATTCAGTATGTTCCCTTTCACATGACTTGCCAAGATACCATTTTATAGTGAGTGGTTGCCCTCAATGAGTCTCAACAGAATAGATATGGGCCTAGTGATTTGCTAAGAAATGCCTCTTTCTTTTAGCAAAATACTTTGGTTTAGTAACCTTAATGTTTCCTGAGTTAATAGTTTGAGATTACAGAGCCTAGTGGAATTGTGAGATTTCATTTTTTACTCTTCCTAAATAAAAGTGAGAAATCAATTTTCAGGTACAAGATAGTACATGGAGGGGCTGGGATTGTGGCTCAGTGGTAGAGTGCTTGCCTCGCATGCGGGAGGCACTAGGTTCAATCCTCAGCACCGCATATAAATACATGAATAAATAAAGGTCAGTCAACAACTAAAAAAAAATTACAAAAAAAAAAAGATAGTACATGGAAGCTATCAAGCACATATAAATATTACATTAAGCTGAAATAAAATGTTGGTTACATTTTCTTTTGTGCTCTGTTTTGACAAACAGGAAAAATCCTAATAAGAGCTTCCAAAGACTTGCTCTAGTGATAGGAATGCAACTCAGTGGCAAAATGCTTGCCAAGCAAGTAGGAACTCCAGTTTAAATCCCCTGTACCACAAAAGATTTACTCTTGTCCACAAAAGCTTTTTTTATTTGTTTTTGGTTCTGAGGATTAAAAACAAGGTCTCCTGCATACTAAGTATAAACTGCACAACTGGGTGACACTCCCATCCCCACTCCCTAAGCTTTGTTGTTGTTTTTTTAGTTATAGATGGATGCAATACCTTTGTTTTATTTATTTTTATGTGGTGCTTAAACCTAGCGCCTCACACATGCTAGGTAAGTGCTCTACCACTGAGTTACAACCAAAGCCCCCTCCCTAAGTTTTTAAGTCCTTCGAGCACTAAGCCTTCTATCAGGAAGGTTCTCAGGAACCCTCAATACTGGAGGGAGTGCTCTGCCTAAAAGACCAGAACCTATGCAGTCCTTTTACCAAATGTAGTTTCAAATGTTAGGAACAATGCCAGTTGGTTCTATCATGATTAAATATGTAGTCAATTTTAATAATGAATCAGGATATATTAGTATCCATTATTTTATAGATATATTCATAGTACATGGCAGAAGATTGTTACATTTTTATTTCTGCACTTGGAATTTTAAAATGTAGTTCTAGATTATTCTCAAAGTTGAGTGTGTGTCAGAATTATCTGAGGACTTGTTAAAACTGCCCACATGCCACTTCAGAGAGTTCTGGTTCAGTAGAGTTGGAAAGTAGGAACTGCGGGCTGAGATTGTAGCTCAGTGCTAGAGCGCTTTCCTTGCATGCGTGAGGCACTGGGTTCAATCCTCAGCACCACATAAAAATAAATAAAGATATTGTGTCCATCTACAACTAAAAAAAATATTTAAAAAAAGAAAAGAAAGAAAGTAGGGACTGGGAGTGTATATTTCTGACAAGTTCTAGGTACTGTTGATGCTTCTGATCTGGGATGACATTTTAAGAACTACTGATACTAACTCCTGCTATTATCCAAAAGTGCTATATCAGGCCTCATAAAAGTAGATTCCAAAGAAACTTCAGTCATATGTGTCATGAACCATAAAATGCTGGAGGTCTTCCTAGCAGAATTTGGAGTCTTAGGAAATAATTATACAAGAATATCAGTGTTACTAGTAGTTAATACCAAGCTAGAAACACAGTGGACCTATGTGAATATTTGGAAAGGGACAGAGGAAGATGGTAAGGAGAGAGGAAGGGAAAGAGGGCAGTAGACGGGAGGAGAGGCAAGGACTATGACTTTCACTTTGGCCCCCAAAAGAATATTAAAATAAAATACAAACTAAACAGAAACACATGAATTTATTCCATTTCTTTTTTTTTTTTTAAAGATTTTTTTTTTTTTTTTTTTTTTTAGTTGTAGATGAACACAATGTCTTTATTTTATTGCTTTGTATGTGGTGCTGAGGATCAAACCCAGGGCCTCACGCATGTGAGGCAAGCGCTCTACCGCTGAGCTACAATCCCAGCCCCAATTTATTCCATTTCTATAGGTGCAAAATTTAACTGAAGCTTGACAACAGCAACAAAATAATAATTAATATAAACTAATCACAGTGAATATTGTGGCTGAGTCTATATCATTCATCTCACCCTTTTGGAACAGCTTTAATGCAATGTGGAAAAATCTCCCTTCAGGAGTGAGTTTATTAATTCAAGAGTTTAGACTAAGGTTTAAAGATGGGCAGGTAACCCTCCAACTCCCCTCCTATTTGCTCCACCCTGCCTTCAGTGCCCCCTGAAGTCGCTCTTCCTCCTCCCTACTTTGCTTCCTCTGACTGTGACCTGCTCACTCATCTCTCCTTCCAACCCTTTTCGCCCGACCTCACCCGCCACCCACCCAGTCGCTCACCCTGCTGCCAACCCCTCCACCCGCGCTTACATGGTTAATCTTCAGGCAGATGCCAATGTACACCTCTGGATCCCCACTCCGGTCCCTGAGCTTACTCAGCTATGCAAGGCCTGACAAGATGCTGCCCCCTCCCTTTTTTTTTTTTTACAATTTCTGGAGTCCTAGTCCTCCTCTCTCAATTTCAACCAATGACACATAGGAAAAGATTCCTGAAGGTCTCAAAGTTCTTGCTGACTCTCTGAAGAGCACAATAGAAAGCTGCCAGGCCACCTGCCTTCTCCCTCCCTCGCACATCACACTGGACAATGGGCAGTAAGCTCAGCCCACATTGCTGCAGGCAGTTAGTTGTTCCACAGCCAGGAGTAGGATCAGTCAGAAGCATCCTAACTGGTATGTTAGTATAAATAAACATATGATCCTTAAAGATGTTGAGCAAATTTTTCCTTGTATTCATGGAAAACACTGCACAAAATTACCTCTGCCTTTCCGGGCTGTGCTTTCTTCTACCCAATACACTTTTGGAAGTCCTTTGAGAAGTCGAAGAAGGTAAGGAACCACACAGTCTTTGTGCTTAAAAAAAAAAAATTATATTTAATAAATGACTGGTAGCCTCTTTCACATAGATTAAGCTCAAAGCAAAGCACATCTACATCAAAATCATCTCAAAGATTCTCCAGGGATAATGTAAATTGAGTACAGGTTCACATGGCATCACACATTTTGCTTCCACATAGCAAAGTCCAGAGGCTGGTATGTGAGCCTATATCATGAAGGCCTAAAACAAGTGCTCAAACCTGCCCTTTGGAGCTTAGTGTCCAGGCTGCTTGGGCCTTCCCTGGGTGGTAGACCTCTATGAGGGCCCCTCCAGAAGGTATGTATGTGTACACAATTAAAGTGACCTTCAGTGAGATGGCTTCAGATCACCCAAAACTCATCTACAGGCCCTAGGATAAGATCTCTGGGACTAGAGAGAAGCTCACAATCCCAAGCTCCCCAATTTGGTGATGCTTTTTGTTGTTCATGTCCCTTGTTCTCTTCCCCTGCTTTTAAAAAATTTCCTGCTTCATTTTTCTTCTTGTTCCTCTCAAATTTTCATTAACTCAATGAAAAAATTACTTTCCTCAACCAAATGAGCCAATAACATACAGCTTCATAATCTTCTATCATTATTTTTGAGGGTTATTGGTAAGCCTGCTCCAGGTAAGGAGATTTCATGCTCTTAATATACTAAAAAAACCCAACTATGTGATGGCCTTAAAAACAGTTCCAAGTTCCTTGATGCTCCTCACACTCAAAGGTGGAAGCTAATTCACTTCCCCTTGAAAACTGGCCACCTTAGTTATTTTTAGTATGTATAAAAACTAGCATAAATGTAACTCTGATTTCAGAGACTAGAAATGGCAATGCAACTTCCACCTGGTTCTTTCTCAGGATATTGGACCTGGAATACAGACATTATGTGTGACAAGGCCCATGCCACATGAAGAGGCCATGTTTACAGACATATCCTGGCCAAAAGACCAAGGATCAACCCCCAAGCATGTGCATGAATGAGCTTTCACATAATTCCATTACCAGCTTTTGACCCTCCCCTAGTAACACCCAATAGAGCCCAATAGAGTAAACAGTGACTCTTCTGAGACCTATTTAGATTGCAAATTCATAAGCAACAAAACAAAACAAACAAAAAGAAACAAGAAACAAACAAAATGGTGGTACTCACCCACTCAGTTTGGGGAGTTTGTTATACTACAAAAACCAACAAATAGAAATTTTCCTTTAGTAAAAACAAAACAATTTCTCCTATAACTGATAAAATACAGCTGTCTAGGATCCTAGTGAGTACACAAAGCTCCAAGGGGCCTGCACTATCTAGTGGCTCTGGTTGGCTCTTCCCTATATGAATTGTGATGGTTTTAATAGAATGTAATGAGTAAAATCACCTTCAATACATTGGGTCATAGTTGCTGCCAGGTTAGCCCAAGGACACAAGGAAGCCAATGCACAGCCCATCATGGAAGGAGGTAAAGAATATAAATACCAGGTGAACCAAGAGAAAGCTGGTTCCTGGGGTACTCTCAGGGGACTAACAAAGCATTCTGGATTCATTTCTTGATATCCATGAGACCAATAGCCTTTCTCTAGAGGCACAAGCAAATTATATGATCCAAAGGACAATGTCATATGCCATCTGGAACCCTTCCAATCCTCACACTCAGAACCAGATTACATCAAAGGTAATTTGTACTCCTCTCTTGCTGGCCATCTTAAAAAAATCTAATAGGAGTACAACATTTGGGGGACTTATAGATAAATCTAACAAGTAATGTGTTTGCCAAGGATATTTTCAAACAAAAACATTTAGATGGGGCTGGGGTTATGGTGCAGTGGTAGCGTGCTCGCCTAGCACGTGTGAAATACTGGGTTCGATCCTCAGCACCACATAAAAATAAAATAAAGATATTCTGTCCACCTACAACTAAAAAAATAAATAAATACTATTAAAAAAACACATTTAGATGACAGTAGTTTCTTATATTCTTAAAAATATTTTTTACCCTCTACACTTCTTTTTTATATTTAAATAGGATTTAGCAAATACAAAAGTAGAAATGATTTTCTTTCTTTTCATGTTAACAAATATACAGAAGAAAAAATAAATGTAGCTTATGCATCTCATTTTGTTTTTTCATGTGACGTTGGTCAGGTAACCTATTCCATTATTAAAAGCTTGCACTACCAGACTCCCTGTGGATAAAATAAATGCCAATAAAATGTTTATTTTTTTCAAATGTATAAATACTTTGCCAAAAATATTAGTGATTATCAGAGTAAAATTTCTAGGACTTGCAAGCTAATTTCTTAGATAAATCCAACATCTTTACTTTCCTAACAGCATGACTGAACTTAGAATTTAAAACGTGATAATGATAAAAATAAAGCAATCAATAAATAAAAGATAACCAAGTCTGAGGCCAGCAACTTTAGTGAGACTCTATCTCAATATAAAATGAAAAGGACTGGGAGTGTAGCTTAGTGGTAGAGCAACCAGGTTCAACATTCAATCCCCAGGACTGAAAAAACATAGTACTTCCACCAGTTGCATGTTTCTTGCCACTCTCCCCCATTTAACCATGTTCATTAGGTGGGAATGCATTCTTCTAATATTACATTAAGTAAATAAAAGCAGATACAAATTTAAATGCTCATTATACCCCCTTTACCCTACAGAAACTTAAAATTTAGTAAAGAGTTACCTGAAGATCAGATTCAACAAGAAAAATGCCCAATGCAATCACTGCATCTCTTCGTCTTTCATCTAGTTGAAAGATCCCATGGAAATCTACTGGGCACATGCAAAGTAATTTTTGGACCTAGAAAACAAAGCAAAAAAAAAAAAAAAAAAAAAATATATATATATATATATACACACACACACACACATATATATACATACACATACTATATGGCTGGAGATGTAGCTCAGTGGTAGAATATTCCTGGGTTCAAACCCTAGTACAGCTACATTAATTAATTAATTAATTAAAACTAAATATGTGTAAAACAGTTGGAACTTTATACATAGCACACAGGGCTCAATAAACAGTATTCACTGTTGCTGGGATACACCCAAACAGTAGCTAGCACAAGGCAAAGTAGGTAATACGGAGCAATGTACTGAATAAATGGAAAAATTAAGTTTATCTTCTAAACAAACCAATAGCAAATGTCTGTCTTTATGGGACTGAAGATAGCACAGGACAAGAAGCACCTATCAAAGCATTAAGAAAAACCAGGATTCTGACCTTGCTATTTTTCTAATAGCCTCAATAAAAAGTCACATTACTGATGTTCATATGGTTGTGGTGGCGTGTTTTAACAGTGTATCAAGTGTACTACTTGAAGTTTGCCCTAAAAATTCATTAATAAATTACACTGTAATTTTTTAAAAGAAAGAAGGTTGCTTTTGTTATCTTAGATTTTACTTTTTTTCTTTATTGTTGTTGTTGTTACCTTAGATTTTAAACAGGCACATACAAAGGGATCACAAAGACTTGAAAAGAAAGCATCTTCTGAGATGGGGGTATAGCATGCACAAGGCCCTCGGTTCAATCCCTAGCATTGCAAAGGAAAAAGAAAAAAGAAAAGCACCTTCTCATATGAAGAAAGACAACACTCTCTGTTCTAATAATTTTCCTTCTAGGAATGACTGTAAACAAATAATTAAAAACTCAGGCAAAAATCATATAGAAATGTTACTTTTTTCTCTTTTTAAAAATATTTTTTAGTTATACATGGACACAGTGTTTTTATTTTATTAATTTTTATGTGGTGCTGAGGATCGAACTCAGTGCCTCACATGTACGAGGCAAGTGCTCTACCACTCAGCCCAACTTTTTTCTCTTTATTATCAGGTTGAACCATATGAAAATGGATATTTAACCATTTCTTGAGTACAAAATCAATGCTTTCATAAAGTTCACTTTTTAAAAAGCTGGGTACATGGCGCATGCCTGTAATCCCAGAGACTTGGGAGGCTGAGGCAGGAGGGTTGCAAGTTCAAAGCCAGCCTCAGCAAAAATGAGGTGCTAAGTAACTCAGTGAGACCTTGTCTCTAAATGAAATACAAAAATAAAAAAATAGGGCTGGGAGTGTGGCTCAGTGATCGAGTACCCCTGAGTTCAATCCCCACTACTCCCCTGGGGGAAAAAAAAAAGTTCACTTTTAATATTACAGCCATTAAAAATAGTATTTGCCAAAGTTTGTTTGGATCTTTTTTTTAATATTTAATTTTTAGTTGTAAGTGGACAGAATATTTTTATTTTATTTTTATGTGGTGCTGAGGATCGAACCCAGTGCCTCACGCTTACTAGGCGAGCACTCCACCACTGAGCCCCAACCCCAGCCCTTGTCCATGCGCTAAAGGTTTGTTCCCTAGGCCATTGGGAGATAGTACAACTTGTAAGAAGTGTGGCCTTGAATGAAGTCTTTAGGTAATTGGGGGCATAGACTGGAAGGGGATTATGGGATTCCAGCCTCTTCCTCTCCCTTTTGCTTCCTGGTCATGAAGCGAGCAGTTTTGCTCTGCTGTACGTTCCTACCATGATATACCACCTTACCACAAACCCAAAGCCACAAGGCCAACTGTGAGCCAAAATAATCCTTTTTTTTTTTGACTATTTCAGGTATTTTTTGAAAACCTGACTAAACAGAAAACATAAATGAAAAGTTGACTAACAGTTTTTAATAATCAATAACATAAAATAATGTTCTAAGTGTTCTTGAGAGGAATGATCTTATTGTCAAATACAGAAAGAAACTACTGGAAAAAAAAACATAACAAAATGTTAAGAGTTTTGAGAGAATGAGTAACCAGGTTTTTTTTTTTTTTTAAATAAAGTGCTTTTTTAGTATTTTTCAAAATGCTTCATGGGAAAACATTTCTTATATAATCAGGAAAAGCATCTGATAAGTTAAAATAGAAATATGTACATATGGAAATAAATCCATGCTTTTAGTGACTACATGCTTAGGAAAAAAGCATACAGTAACAGATAAGAACATAAGGCTAAATCCCCACTTTTCTTCAGTGTTCCTCCTTCATAGAAGGAGAAATACAATATGAAGAGTGATAAATTTCAGGGACTCCAGCCACCTTGAAGATCTTTATCAGAAAATCATCTTGCATCTTGAAAGCATAAAGTGTCTTGGGAAGAAAAAAATTTTTTTTTCTGTACTAGGGACAATCCCCAGTCCTTTTTATTTTTTATTCTGAGACAGGGTCTCACTAAGTTACTTAGGGCCTTGCTAAGTTGCTGAGGCTGGCCTTAAACTTGCAATCCTCTTGCCTCAGCCTCCCAAGTCACCGGGATTACAGGCATGCACCACTGCTTCCAGCTTTCAAAAAAAAAAAAAATTAATAGGAATTTTTATTTATTTGTTTGTTCTTTTTTATAGGGTCTTATCCATGCCAGGCAAGCACTCTACTACTGAGCTACACCCCAGTTCTAGAGATTTTTTTAAAATTTTTTTTTAGTTGTTGATAGACCTTTGTTTTATTCATTTGTTTATATACAGTGCTGAGGATCAAACCCAGTACCTCACGCATGCTAGGCAATGGCTCTACCACTAAGCCACAACCCTAGCCTCAGTTCTAGAGATTTTTAAAAAACAATTTTTAAAAATATTCCTTTAAATTAAAAATCAAACGAAGGTAGAATCACAATAGAATAAATCAATGAGATCCAAACAATATTATTAGAGTCAATATCAAACCAAATTGGAGGGAAGAATCCAAGGCCCTAGCAAAGTCTGTCCTTTGCTCTGTCCTGTGTAATCAATATCCTACTCAAACACACACAAGACACACTAAGCCACATACCTGGGAGGTGAAGCTAATGGGCTACAACACAGCACAGAGACTCAGAAACTTGTCAAAAGCGCACAACATTATTAAATATAGAAAAGGTATTTAATAAAAAAGGCAACTCATTCCCAGGTGCAGTGTACATACCTATAATCCTAGCTACTCAGGAGGGTGAGTCAAGGAGAATTACCAAGTTAGTACCCAGTCTCAAAATATAATTTAAAAAGGGTTGAGGGGGGCTAGGTTTGTACCTCAGTGGTAGAGCGCTTGCCTTGCATGTGTGAGGCACTGGGTTAGATCCTCAGCACCACATAAAAATGAATAAAATAAAGATATTATGTCCATCTACAACTAAAAAAAATTTTTTTTAAAAAAGGGTTGAGGATGGGGCTGGAGTTGTGGCTCAGTTGTAGAGCACTTGCCTAGCGTGTGAGGCACTGGGTTTGATTCTCAGCACCGCATATAAATAAATAAATAAAATAAAGGTCCACCAATATCTAAAAATATATATATATTAAAAAGGGGGGGAAGGTTGAGGATACAGCTCCATGATAGAGCATTTGCTTAGCATGAGTAAGGCCTGAGTTCAATCTCCAATACCACCAAAAAAAAATACTCATCAAAATCCCCACATGCCACATACATAAACATTTAAAATTTTGCTTACTTATTTATTTTATATCTTTATTTTATTTATTTAGTTTTTTATGTGGTGCTGAGGATCAAACCCAGTGCCTCACGCATGCAAGGCAAGCAAGCGCTCTAGCACTGAGCCGCAACCCCAGCCCCGTACTTATTTATTTTTGAGATGAGGTCTCCCTATGCTGTCCAGACTGGTCTCCAACTCCTGGGTTCAATGGATCCTCCTGCCTTAGCCTCCTAAGTAGCTGAACTCCAGGTGTATGCCACTATGCCCAGCTACACTTGAGTTTTTAGATAGTTTTGCTCTCGGTGCTTTTCTGACCCTAGACACTTCTTTGGGGGCAGGGTAAGGATCATGCTTTTGTATTTCTGTTGTATACAAATAAATCTAATGTTGACAACTTTTAGCTCAGTGAAAGGCACATTTACTTTGGAGTTAGACCTGGACTCCTATCATGGGTCTGGCACAGAGCAGTTGCGTGACATGATGAGCCTCAGCTTCCCTGTCCATGGGGCAGCTTTTGTGGGGTTGGAGGAGATAATGTGCCTGGTATAAGGCACAGTCACTATCTGGAGTCAGCATGTACTTAACATTACATGGACATTTTCCATGTCACTGCTCTTCAGGGGCTGAGGTTGTAGCTCAGTGGTAGAGCGTTTGCCTAGCATGTGTGAAGCACTGGTTTCGATTCTCAGCACCACATATAAACAAACGAATAAAATAAAGGTCCATCAACATCTAAAAAAATTAAAGAAAAAAAAGATTTTCTTCAGATGGCTTATACTGAGAGTCAATCAGGTTAATATCCCTTTAATTCATTTACTCAGTGTTTACTGGGCACAAATGTAATGTGAGACACTGCCTCCAGTTACTGTGGATGCAAAACAACCCAGGCAGTTTAAAGGCCCTAGCCCTCATTCCAGATAAAACCAATAAATACTGCAGCTAAGAGAGCATAAAGACAAATACAAAATAAGAGGTTCAATTCTCTTTGTTGAAAATAAAAGAATGGGAAATCGACGTCCCGCTTCCCGTCGTGTCGCTGACATGGTAATTTCAGAAACTATGGAAATACTCTTCAGAATAAGAGGAGGCCTTGATCTGGCTTTTCAGTTACCAACTGCTAATGAAATTTTTATCAAGAAGGCACTAAAACGTGTATTGAGTGACCTGTCGAAAAAGCTTTCTTCAAATGCACTTGTATTCAGATTTTGCCACAGTTCAGTGTATGTGTGGCCTAATAGTGACATAAACACCATTCCAGGAGAACTGACTGATAGCTCTGCTTGTAAGAACATAATGCACTTTATTCAATCTGAGCAGGAAGAAGATACAAAACGAAAATTCATGAGAAAGAAAGACAAAAAGTTATCAGACATGCATCAAATAGTAAATATAGATCTTATGCTGGAAATGTCAACCTCTCTGGCCGCTGTAACCCCCATCATTGAAAGGGAAAGCGGAGGACATCACTATGTTAATATGACCTTGCCAGTCGATGCAGTTCTGTCTGTTTCTCCAGAAGAAACATGGGGAAAAGTTCGTAAGCTTCTAGTGGATGCAATTCATACTCAACTAACTGATATGGAAAAATGCATTTTGAGATATATGAAAGAAACATCTATCGTGGTTCCTGAACCACTGCATTTTTTATTACCAGGGAGAAAAGGTCTTATAACAATTTCATATCCATCAGGAATTCCAGATGGTCAGCTGCAGGCCTATAGAAAGGAGTTACATGATCTCTTCAATCTGCCACATGACAGACCTTATTTCAAAAGGTCTAATGCTTATCACTTTCCGGATGAGCCATACAAAGATGGATACATTAGAAATCCACATACTTACCTTAATCCACCTAACATAGAGGCTAGTAAGATTTATCTGGTCCAGGGCATATATGGGTATCATCATTATATGCAGGATCGGACAGATGACAATGGCTGGGGCTGTGCCTACCGATCACTGCAGACTATCTGCTCTTGGTTCAAACATCAGGGGTACACGGAGAGATCCATTCCAACACACAGGGAAATTCAGCAGGCTCTAGTTGATGCCGGTGACAAACCAGCAACATTTGTCGGATCACGGCAATGGATTGGATCTATTGAGGTACAGCTGGTACTAAACCAATTGATTGGTATAACTTCAAAAATACTGTTTGTCAGTCAAGGTTCAGAAATGGCTTCAAAAGGACGAGAACTGGCTAATCATTTCCAGAGTGAAGGCACTCCAGTAATGATTGGAGGAGGAGTCTTGGCCCACACACTACTAGGAGTTGCATGGAATGAGACAACAGGGCAGATAACGTTTCTGGTTCTAGATCCACATTATACAGGTGCCGAAGATCTGCAGGTTATTCTGGAAAAGGGCTGGTGTGGATGGAAGGGCCCAGACTTTTGGAACAAAGAAGCTTACTATAACTTATGTCTTCCTCAGCGACCAAATACTATTTAAATTATTGTGGACTCAAAGACTATAGTAAAGTGATATTATAAACTTGTTAATAAAAAAATTTAATTTCAAAGAAAAAAAAAAAAAGAAAATAAAAGAATGCCCTACTCTACCTTTTCTTTGAGCATTTACTTTAGAAAATTTGTAATTATACATATTTCCTTCTGTTTTGGAAATGTATATGAATCCATTTGCTAACTAGACAGGCCTTTTATCTAGGAAAGTCTTTCCTATGGACCTGGAGGCCACTTCTTTGGAATGCAAACATCCCAGTTACTACAAGAAGGTAGTAGCCTAACTTCTACAGGTGCCTCACTCCAAGGTGCAAAACACCCTCTTCTCAAAAAGATAAGAGACAATCTAACAAGAGAGGCAAAAGACCTCTACAATGAAAACTACAGGACACTAAAGAAAGAAATTGAAGGAGACTTTAGAAGATGGAAAGATCTCCCATGCTCTTAGATAGGCAGAATCAATATCGTCAAAATGGTCATACTACTCAAAGCGCTATTCAGATTCAATGTGATCCCAATTAAAATCCCAACATCATTCCTTATAGAAATAGAAAAAGCAATCATGAAATTCATTTGGATAAATAAAAGACCCAGAAATAACCAAAGCAATCCTTAGTAAGAAGAGTAAAGCAGGAGGCATCACAATACCAGACCTTAAACTATACT
Source organism: Geosciurus inauris (assembly GCA_004024805.1). Lineage (NCBI taxonomy): Eukaryota > Metazoa > Chordata > Mammalia > Rodentia > Sciuridae > Geosciurus > Geosciurus inauris. Next base: position 28,393 of record PVHX01011323.1, read on the forward strand.
ACAAAGCAATAGTAACAATAACGGCATGGTACTGGCACCAATAAGACACAGAGACAAACTCACATAAATACAGTTATCTCAACTAGACAAAGGTGCCAAAAACATACACTGGAGAAAAGATAGCCTCTTCAACAAATGGTGCTGGGAAAACTGGAAATCCATATGCTGCAAAGTGAAACTAAACCCCTTTCTCTCACCATGCACAAAATTCAACTGTAAGTAGATCAAGTACCTAAGAATTAAACCAGAGACACTGCGCCTAATTGAGGAAGAAGTAGGCCCAAACCTTCACCACGTCGGATTAGGTCTTGACTTCCTTAACAAGACTCCTAAAGCACAAGAAATAAAAGCAAGAAGCAATAAATGGGATGGATTCAAAGTAAAAAGCTTGTCTCAGCAAATGAAACAATCAATAAGGTGAACAGAGAGCCCACATTCTGGGAACAAATTTTTGCCACACATCATCAGATAGAGCACTAATCTCCAGAATATATAAAGAACTCAAAGATGGGCACGGCCATGCATGCCTGTAATTCCAGCACTTTGGGAGGCTGAGACAGGAGAATCGTGAGTTCAAAGCCAGCCTCAGCAATGGTGAGGCGCTAAGCAACTCAATGAGATCCTGTCTCTACCTAAAACACAAAACAGATCTGGGGATGTGGCTCAGTGTTCGACCCCTGAGTTCAATTCCCAGTACTAAAAAAAAAAAAAAAAAAGGACTCAAAAATCTTAACACCTAAAAAACAAACAATCCAATCAATAAATGGGCTAAGGAGCTGAATAGATACTTCTCACAAGATATATAATCACTCAACAAATACGTGAAGAAATGTTCAACATCTCTAAAAGAAATGCAAATCAAAACTACTCTAACATTTCATCTCACTGCAGTCAGAATGACAGTTATCAAGAATACAAGCAACAATAAGTGCTGGCGAGGATGTGGGGGAAAAGGCACACTCAGATTGGTGGGACTACAAATTGGTGCAACCAATCTGGAAGACAGTATGGAGATTCCTTAAAAAATCTAGAATGGAACCACCATTTGACCCAGCTACCCCACTCCTTGGTCTATACCCTAAAGACTTAAAAAAAGCATACTGAAGTAACGCAGCCACTTCAATGTTTATAGCTGCACAATTCACAACTGCTAAACTGTGGAACCAAACTAGATGCCCTTCAATAGATAAATGGATAAAGAAACTGTGGTATATATACACAATGGAATATTATTTAGCAATAAAAGAGAATAAAATTATGGCATTTGCAGGTAAATGGATAGAGTTGGAGAACATTATGCTAAGTGAAGTAAGCCAATCCCAAAGAACCAAAGGCTGAATGTTTTCTCTAATTAGTGGATGCTGATCCATAATGGGAGTGGAGGTGGGGAACATGGGAGAAACAGAGGAACTTTGGGTAGGGCAAACAGGAAGTAGGGGAAGGAGGGGGTATGGGGGTAGGAAAGATGGTGGAATGAGATGGACATCACTATCCTAGGTACATGTATGAAGACATAAATGGTGTGAATCTTTCTTGTTTACAAGCAGAGAAATGGAAAATTGTGTTCCATTATGTGTATTATGACTTGAAATGCATTCTTCTATTTTAAAAAATAATCAAAATAAAAAGATATGAGAAGGCTACTTTTCCTCTAGACAAAGCTGAATAGCTAACACAGATAGTCACCTCAATTATCAAATAAAGCTAGGATGAACTACACATGACACATGATACCATCAAGTCCTCTTACTTGAGGACTATTATTAATGCTAAAAAAGTATGTAATGAGGTGTACCTGTTTGGCCATATACAGGGTGATTTTTTTTCTTTTATTTATTTATTTATTTTTTGGTACTGGAGATTGAACTCAGGGGCACTCAACCACTGAGCCACCTCCCCAGCCCTATTTTGTGTTTTATGTAGAGACACGGTCTCACTGAGTTGCTTAGCTCCTTGCCATTGGTGAGGCTGGCTTTGAACTCATGATTCTCCTGTCTCAGCCTCCCTAAGTGCTGAGATTACAGGCTTGCTCCACCATGCCTGGCTAAGGGGCGATATTTCTTTTTTTTAATATTTATTTTTTAGTTGTAGGTGGACACAATACCTTTATTTTTCTAATGTGGTGCTGAGGATGGAACCCAGTGCCTCACATATGCTAGGTGAGTGCTCTACCACTGAGCCACAACCCCAGCCCTAAAGGATGATATTTCTGTCTTTGCAATCTCTTAGCAGATTGTCTGATGCATATCATATTCTGGTTTAATACCTATTCAGTTATAAAAGTGTTTTCTTTCTCTACTACACCTTTGTGGAAAGTGTTCCTGGGTTGGAGGATTTTGTGTTTAATTATATTTCTCAATTACTTTTGATGGGGTGATCAAAGAAGACCTAAGAAGGTGCCCATTAAATTGGATCTGAAAAAGAAGGAAGCAGCCAGAACAACCAGGAAGGAGTGTTACCAGTGGGGAAAAAAAGCAGGGATGCCCAGAAATTTGGATACAGGCAAAGATAGTCCCCAAAGGCTCTGTAGGCCACATTGGCACCTGGATTGTATTCTAATAGCAATAGGAGGCCAAAGCTAGTGGAGCACATAAAGGCCTTAGAGACTCTTGAGTTTAAAACTGAGGTTTAGAAGAATCCCTCTGGTTGCTTCATACAGAATGGACTTTGGAGGACAGGAATGAAAGCAGAGAGATGAGTTAGAAGACTCTGAAGCAGTCCAGGCAAAGCCAGTGGTGACCTGAACAAGCAAAGATGGAAACAGATCAGTTCAGAAGATGTTTTGAAGGATTTGATGATGTAATGTATAAGTGAGAAAAAGATTTTCTTATTTTTTGCAGTACTGAGAATTGAACCCAGGACCTCACACATGCTACGCAAGTGCTTTACCACCAAGCTACACTCCCAGTCCCTCTTTTACTTTTATTTTATTTTATAAATAAAGTGTATTGCTAAATTGCTCCAGTTAGCTTCAAACTTGCAATCCTCCTAAGCTTCCCAAGTAGCTGGGATTAAAGGCATGTACCACTGCACCAGGCTCCAAAAGATTATTTGGAGTTGCCTCTTTGCCACACTGAAAAGTATCCAAAGACCAATATCCAGGACATGGAGTAAGGTCTAGGAATAGTCCATACAAGGAATAGTTAAAGGAATGCTTAGCCTGGATACAATAAGGTTAAATATAAATATAATTGCTGTCCTGAGCTATATATGAAGGGCCCCAATAACATCAATAGTATCAGCTACTCCAGTATAAAGGCTATACAGTTCTTAGTGCATTTATCTGTTTCCCCACTCAACTCCTCAAAGACAGTAATCATGTCTTCCCATCTTTGGATACCCATTTGCTATTCACCATGGATATGAAAGAATGTACAGGCAATAGAAACACTCGTTCTCCCTAGGGCTGTAGACCTTGCCATCTACTTTTAGGCTATGCCCAGACTTGAGAACACTGCTACAGGTTCTCTTTCCAAAACTGACTCTTCTCTATGGGAAGGCTGCCACCAGCCTCTCCTGGTACTTGCCAGGAGACCAAAGTCTAACTCTAAGACCTCCTTCTTTATATACAGTATAAGGACAAATTCCCACTCACAGAGCAGGTACTCCAGGTTATGTTGGGTTTGACTTTTGTTTGCTTGTTCCTTCTTATTGTTTTTGCTTTGCAGTACTAGGGACTGAACTTAGGGGCACTCTACCACATTCCCAACCCTTTTAATCTTTTCTTTAGAGACAGATTTTGCTAAATGGCCCATGCTGGTCTTGAATGTACAATCCCCTTGATTCAGCCAACTGGGTTACTGGGATTATAGGCAGGTGCCACCCCACTTAGTTGTTCTTTTGTTTTTTACATATTACACTCTTATCTGGAAACTAATACTTGGAATGGGCACAGACCTGAGCTCTAATAAGTTTGAAATCATCAGCATGTCCAAATCTTATTGCCTATTTTGTTGTCACCCACTCGGACAGAGATCTGAAAGCTGCACAATTTTTAACACCCTGTCTCCTCTGTACTGCCAGGGCCCACCACGTCTACTTCAAATATCCAGAAGGAGCTTGATGCAGTGGTGCATGACTGTAATCCCCACTACTTGGGATGCTGAGGCAGGAGGATCAGAAATTTGAGGCCTGCCTGGGCAACTTAGTAAGACTCTGCCTTAAAATTTTAAAAAAGCTGCTAGGCACGGTGGTGCATGCCTATAATCCCAGCAGCTGAAGAGGCTGAGACAGGAGGATCATGAGTTCAAAGCCAGCCTCAGCAAAAGCAAAGCACTAAGCAACTCAGTGAGACCCTGTCTCTAAATAAAATTACAAAGCAGGGCTGGGGATGTGGCTCAGTGGTCAAGTGCCCCTGAGTTCAATCCCCAATACAAAAAAAAAAATTTATTTTAAAGCATTTGGGATATAGCTTAGTGCGAGGATGCTTGCCTAGCATGTGAGAGGCCCTAGGTTCAATCCTAAATACCAAAAAACAAGCAAACAAAAAATGAATATCCAGAGGGACTCTGGATTACTGTGACTTGAAATCTTCCAACTCTGCACAATTAAAAATACTTAAATAGGGCTGGGGTTGTAGCTCAGTGGTAGAGCACTTGCCTAGCATGTGTGAGGCAATGAGTTCAATTCTTAGCACGGCATATAAATAAATAAAATAAAGGTCCATCGACAACTAAAAAATATTTTAAAAATATATTTAAATAGAAGCTGGGCACAGTGGCACATGCCTATAATCCCAGTTACTTGGGAGGCTAAGTAAGGCAGGAGGATCATGAGTTGGAAGTCAGTCTCAAAAACTTAGTGAGACTCTAGCTCAAAATAAAAAATAAAAAGGGCTATAAACCAAGGAGTAGTTGGTTCTATTCCAAGTTTTCTGAGGAATCTCCATACTGCTTTCCAGAGTAGTTGCACCTGTTTGCAGTTCCACCAGCAATGTATGAGTGTACTTTTCCCCCCACATCTTTGCTAACACTTATAATTGCTTGTATTCTTGATAACTGTCATTCTGACTGGAATGAGATGAAATCTTAGAGTAGTTTTGATTTGCTTTTCTCTAAATGCTAGAAATGTTTCACATTTTTTTCATATATTTGTTGATCAATTGTATTTCTTCTTTGAAGTGTCTGTTCAGTTCCTTAGCCCATTTATTGATTGAGTTATTTTTTAGTGTTAAGTTTTTTGAATTCTTTTTTTTTTTTAAATATTTATTTTTTAGTTGTAGGTGGACACAATAGCTTTATTTTATTTTTATGTGGTGCTGAGGATCGAACCCAGTGCCTCCCGCGTGCTAGGCGAGCACGCTACCACTGCGCCATAATCCCAGCCCTGAATTCTTTATATATCCTGGAGATCAGTGCTCTATCTGTTAAAGATCTTCTCCCATTCTATGGGCTCTCTCCTCACATTACTAACTGTTTCCTTTGCTGAGAAGAAGCTTTTTAGTTTGAATCCATTCCATTTATTAATTCTTGATTTTACTTTTTGCGCCTTAGGAGTCTTGTTAAGGAAGTCAGGTCCTAAGCTGAGATGATGAAGATCTGGGCCTACTTAAAATCAGCATACTACAGTGATATAGCCACATCAATGTTTATAGCAGCTCAACTCACAATACCTAAACTATGGGACCAATCTAAATGCCCTTCCACAGATGAATGGATAAATAAAATGTGATATATACACTCAATGGAATATTACTCAGCCTTAAAGAAGAATGTAATTATGCCATTTGCAGGTAAATGGATGGAGCTGGAGAATATTATGCTAAAAGAAATAAGCCAAAGTCAAAAAACAAAGGCCAAATGTTTTCTCTGATAAGCAGATGCTGATCCATAATAATAGCGGGGTGGCAGAGGGCAGGTATGGAAGAATGGAGGAACTTTGGATTGGGCAGAGGGGAGTGAAGGGAGGTGAAGGAGGTGTGAAGGATAAAGGTGAAGGGAAGGATGGTGAAATGAGATGGACATTATCACCCTATATACATATATAATTACACAACCAGTGTGACTGTGCATCATATACAGAGGAATGGGAAGTTGTGCTCCATTTGTGTATAATGTGTCAAAATGCATTCTACTGTCATGTATAACTAATTAGAACAAATTTTTAAAAATTTAAAACTTTAAAAATAAAATACAAAGGGCTGAGGATGTAACTCAGTGGTAGTACCCCTGTGTTCAATCCCAATATCACCAAAAGAAAGAAATTATTTGTGACAATTCTGAATCGACCCTAAAAGATGGTCCCACAAATTTTGTGTGTTTGTTTTGAGATGTGTGTGTGTGGGAGAAGGTACTGGGGATTGAACCTAGGTCTTTGCACATTCCAAGCAAGCACCCTACCACTCAGCCACATGCCCAGCCCAGGCCTACAGTTTTAAAATGTGAAGGGAAAACAGCAAAAAGAACAAGTAAAGCCAGGCACAGCGGCGCACGCCTATAATCAGTTCAAAGCCAGCCTCAGCAACGACAAGGCACTAAGCAACTCAGTGAGATCCTGCCTCTAAATAAAACACAAAAAATAGGGCTGGAGATGTGGCTCAGTGGTTAAGTACTCCTGAGTTCAATCCCTGGTAACCAAAAAAAAAAAAAGAACAAATGAACAACTCAGAGATCTATAAAATGATTCAGAAATTTATGAACTACATTGGTATGGTCCTCCCAAAGATGTCCATGTCCTAATCCCTAAACCTGTGAATATGTCACTTTACATGGCAAAAGGGACTCCACAAATGCGACCAAGTTAAGGATTTTCAAATGGACAGACATTAGATTCTGTGAGTGGGTCCACTAAAATAGCAAAGGTTCTTAAAAGCAGAAGAGGGTGGCAGAAGCAGAAGAGGAAGGTCAAAGTGATGTGATGTAAGGACTTTGCCCACCATTGCTCCTTATGAAAATGGAGGAAGGGATCACAAGCCAAGAAATGTTCTAGCAGGCCATTTATAGTATCTGTAAAGGCCTGAAAGTGAGTTCTCACATAAAATCTCTAGAAAAGTACGCAGCCCTGCCATCACCTCATTTTGGTCCACTGAGACTTACATTGGGATTCTAATCTACAAAGTTACAATGCGATAAATATATGTTGTTCTGAGCCACTAGGATTGTGGTAAATTGTTAAAGCAATAATAAGGAACCTAATATAAGTAGAAGCTGAGTCTCAAAAAAAAAAAAAAAAATCAAAGTCTGAACCTGTCTATCAAGAGAAAAATGAGAGGCTGAAGTTGTGGTTCAGCAGTAGAGTACTAGCCTAGCACGTGTGAGGCACTGGGTTCAGTCCTCAGCACCACATAAAAATAAATAAAGGTATTGTGCCCACATACAACTAAAAAAAATATATCTAAAAGAAAGAAAGCAAACAAGCAAGAAAGGAAAGAAAGAAAAGAAAGAAAAATGAGACGGGCATGGTGGTGCACACCTGTAATCCCAGCAACTCAGGAGGCTAAGGAGGGAGAATCATGAGTTCAAAGTCAGTCTCAAAATTCAGTGATACCCTCTAAATAAAATATAAAAAAGGGCTGGGGATGTGGCTTAGTGGTTGAGTGCCCTGGGTTCAATCCTGGTACCAAAAAAAAAAAAAAAAAAATCAAAATGAACAATTATATTACAGACAATATTTATTTCCTTCTGCATTCTTTTTTCATATTTTTTTTAATATATTTTATTTAGAGACAAGGTCTCACTGAATTGCTTAGAGCCTAGCTAAGTTGCAGAGACTGGCTTTGAACTCAAGATCCTCCTGCCTCAGTCTCCCAAGCCACTGGGATTACAGGTGTGCACCACTACACCAGAATTGTTTTCCATATTTTCTACAGAGAACATTGATAACTTCAGGATCATTAAAAAAAAAAAATCTCTGAACAGTAGAAATAACTTTGCCATTAATGTAAAACTTATTTTTAAAAAGACAATAATGCTGGACACAGTGGTACACCCCTATAACCCAACTATTCGAGAGGCTGAGGCAGGAGGGTCACAAGTTTGAAGCTAGCCTTAGCAACTTGGTGAGACCCTGGCAACTTAGCAAGACTCTGTCTCAAAAAGAAAATTAGAAGAACTGGTAAAGCACCCCTTGGGTTCAATCCCCAGTACCAAAAGGAGGAGGGGGGGGGGAGAAGAGGAGAAGGAGGAAGAGGTGGGGGAGAAGGAAGGAAAGGATTCTATTTATTTCAATAAATAGAATCATAGAATCTGGATAATACAAGAACAAAGAAGTAACATAAAACTGAGAGAAGATCTAGGTCAAATAAGCAAAACAAATGTTTTCTACAATGGCACAACATCGTAATATCTGACTTAAATAAAACTTCCCCAAGAGTCTTAATCTAAATATAATGCTTTTCTCTTTTTAATGGGACAAAAGGTGCTGCTAGCTATTCCAGCCAAACTTAGACTCCCTCGTGGCTACGACAGGCACACCAGAGGCAGAAGCACTGAAGTAACACCTGAAACAAGAGACCTAGGCATGTAAAGCTTAATCTCGCAAAACTATCTTGAAAATATTCATAGCTCTGTACAAACAAAAAGACAAATTTATCAAGTAATTCACTATCCCCCCACCACCACCAAAATCACAAATGTTCAAGGCCCTGGGTTCAATTCCCTGGAAGGAAGGAAGGAAGGAAGGAAGGAAGGAAAGAAGGGAGAGAGGGAGGGAGGGAGAAAATCGCACAAAAAGAAAAGGAATGTGACACGGAGTTTTTCTCGTATAATTTCTGTAAAGCAATACATATAAGTTCAATTGGTACACTGAAATTATGCTCAACTAAGGCCTAAGGACCAATGAAATCTCCCAAATATACCCAGAAGCACAGATGTGTGGCTGGGAGAGGTGACACAGACCCAACTGCTAATCATCTACTTTTAGGCAGGTCATGTGTTCTCCCATCCTGGTTTGCAAGTTAGGTAATTAGGACTAGACAGGTGAAGTACAAGTGAGGCAACAGGTTCTTAACTAGACCCTCTCTTTGACTTTGCCATTCCCTACCCTAATACTAACACTTCTAGTTCATACACCTTCATATGTTCTCCAGTGTCCACTGAATGCACACTTCCATCCAGCATGGTGGTTTCTCCTGTACACCCAGGCCCCTGTGTATCAACTTCTTCCTGTCAGATCTTTTCACCCCACTGGCACCTTTCACCCAATCTGCTCTACCTTCCCTATAAAAATTCCATAATTCCTTCCAAAAGCCATCTTAAATGTCTTCTACTTCTTGAACATTTTCCAGACCCCAGCAACTTCATATGATCTCTCCCACTGTATCTCTCAATAGCCCACTTAGAACTCTGTACTTCTCTTGAGTCAATTATCTTCCTTATAGCATATTTTGGAGTTACTTGTGTTCGTATCTTCTGCTCATTGTGTCTCATCACTGCATCCACTGTACCTTACATAATTCAGAATTTTAACAATGAGTAGAATAAAAGGGGCCAATGTCACAGACATTTGATGAGGTAAGAAAAGAAAAGAGGTACAGGAATCCAGGCTTCCTAAACCCAGGCAGGGTTTAACTACATTGTGATAGCTGTCACATAATCAATATAGAGACCTCCTATGGATGCTTGAAACCTCAAATAGCACTGAACCCTATAATTTAACACCTTTTCCATCTTAACTAAGCACTTACCACACACTGTGGTTGTAAATTTTTCAGTTAAAGGGCCAATAGCAAAAGTAGCATGAATTTCTTTTTCCTTCATCACAATTTCACAGGTAGATATGTTCTTATTATAGATCTTAACAACCACAACATACAATTTTTTTCTTATTAAGTAGAGAACTTACACCTTTTCATTTATAAGAAGCACTTTACAACTTCTCTTTGACATATCCAAATTGAAACTATCAGGCAACTTTTACTCTTTACTTCAGGGCCATTATTATTGGTTTTTTTGTGTGTTGGGGGGGCAGTACCAGGGATTGAACTCAGGGGCATTCAACTACTAAGCCACATCCCCAGCCCTATTTTATATTTTATTTAGAGACAGTCTCACTGAGTTGCTTAGCACTTCACTTTTGCTGAGGCTGGCTTTGAACTTGCAATCCTCCTGCCACAGCCTCCCAAGCTGCTGGGATTACAGATGCACGCCACCATACTCAGCAGGGCTATTATTAAGTAAACTAATAAGTACCTGAACACAAGCACTGCAATATCTTGATAGTTGAACTAAGAGTCAAGATGGCTACTAAATGACTAACACTTAGGTAGTATATACAACATGATACATGGAACAAAGGGATGCCTCACGTACCAGGCATGACAGAGCAGAACAATGTGAGTTTCATCATACTACTCAGAATGGTGCAGTTTTTAAAACATAAATTGCTTATTTTTGAACTTTTCCATTTAATGTTTTTAGATCACAGTTGACCATGAGTAACTGAAACAAATACATGCAAAACCATGCATAAGGTAGCAGAGAGACTGCTTTATCAGACAGGGTACTAGCATGCAGTTGGAACTGAACAAATATGTTTCATCACTGAATCGAGGGATAGATAGAAGAATAGTCAAATGATGGATATGTAAAATATAGTCATTCTCTCATAAGTGGTATAATCTAGCAGTTAAAAAACTAATATAAATGACACAACAACTAGTGTACAACGGAAGCCAGAAACCAAAGAACTAAAAGGCTGGTGCAAGGTCACAGTTTTTTGTTGTTGTTTTTTTAAACCATATCTTTTTTTTTAAATTTTATTTATTTATATTTTATGTGGTGCTGAAGATCAAACCCAGTGTCGCACATGTGCTTGGCAAGCACTCTATTACTGAGCCACAATCTCAGCCCCAAGATCACAGTTTTGATGCAAATGCCCTCAGAAACTGGAGTTCCTACAAGGAAACCATCTGAAGATTTGAACCTGGACCTTAAGGAAGTCATACCTATCAGAGAAGGGAGATCCAGTTCTAGTGGGTGCCATTCTGAAATAACAACACTAACACTTGTTTGTGTGAGTGTGTATGTTGCTGTGAAACAAACACAGGGCCTACGCGTCAGGCAAGCACTCTACCAATGGGCTACTCCCCAGCCCTTTTTAAATTTTATTTTCAGACAGTTCTGGATAAATTGCCCATGCTGGCCTTAAACTTGCAATCCTCCTGCCTCAGCCCCCTAAACAGTGGGATTATAGGTGTGGGCCATTACACCTGGCTCAGGTAACACTTACTGCACCTCTATCATATGCCAGGTGCTGGTATGTATTAATTTAATCCTTACAATGACTCATTAAGTAGATATTGTTCAACATCCTAACACCCCTTCCATGAATGAAAAAAGACACAGGTCAAATTCCTCACACAGAATAAAACTTTAATACTATAATCTTTTAAAATGGAAAAAAAGCCGGGCGCGGTGGCTCAAGCCTGTAATCCCAGCACTTAGGGAGGCTGAGACAGGAGGATCGCGAGTTCAAAGCCAGCCTCAACAATGGTGAGGTGCTAAGCAACTCAGTGAGACCCTGTCTCTACATAAAACACAAAATAGGGCTGGGAATGTGGCTCAGTGGTCGAGTACCCCTGAGTTCAATCCCCGGTACCAAAAAAATAAAAAATAAAAAAATAAAATAAAATAAAATGGAAAAAAATACCATTAAATGATTTTTCAAATTTTTACAACACAGTAGCAAGTTGCTTGTTTTTAGGGGGTTATGGGTTAGTACAACAGGTCATTAAGTTCAAAATCTACCAGAGATAAACAGGGTTATTCCCATTTACATAAAAGATCCAGAGGGCTCTTACCTGTCACTTTGAGGAGGTCAGTAAACCAACGGATTACAGGGAGGCAATAGATATACTGTATTTAGACTTTGATAAGAACTTGACAATACTTTAACCCAAGACAGATATCTCAATTATGTGAATTTTGATTATAAAGGTAAGGAAATGCTAAACCAAGGAGAAAATAAGATACCCTCATAAGCCTGGATGACTAAGCAGAAAACTGCAGATGAGAATCAACCATACAGTGGGTCTAGGTAAGATATATAGGTCAAAATAAAGCCACAATAACAGCATTACAAAAGCTGGTTAATCCAACAATTTTTTAAGAGTACAACTTTTGTTATTTGAAACCTCTGGGAAGAGCTTTTCTGGAGAAACAAAATTCCCTGGGCACCAAGCTATTAGAGCCAAATATTAGTGGTAGGTTTTTCTGTTAAAAACATTTTTAAATTCTTTCTCAAATGTACTATTCTCTTAGAAAACACTGAACATAAATTGACATTTTCTAAATGACTCAAAACCATCCCAACAGACAAAGATGATTGTGACTTGATGATTGGAGCTACTGCTGTAAGTGGAGTAGTAGTATCTGCTTCTACAAGAATTCTACAAGAATTTCCCTTAAAATGCTCTTTGGGTCACCTGCAGATGAATGAGTGACCTTCTAAACAACTGACACAGCTTTCTATGACATTCCACACAGGGAGCATTACACCTTTTTTTTTTTTTAATATTTATTTTTTAGTTGTAGGTGGTCACAATAGCTTTATTTTATTTTTATGTGGTGCTGAGGATTGAACCCAGTGCCTCCCGCGTGCTAGGCGAGCACGCTACCACTGCGCCATAACCCCAGCCCCAGCATTACACCTTTAACAAGACTAAAGCAGGATAAATGAATGATTAGAAGCCCCCATTTTTGAGACCTGCTCAAATGTCTGATGCGGAATAGCAGAGACACTTGTACACATCTGATTCCTGGTACCTCTGAACAGACAATAGGCGTGACTTTCCATCCAGTTGTGCCACGTGTAGGGACAGAAATCTATGCAATCTTGCTTGCATCTTAAAACTATGCAAAATTAGCAAGCTATCCTCCCTGAGCCTCACTTTTCTTATGTATAAAAGGATTACCAGATAGATATTTTTGCAATGTCTCTTCCAGTAATAAAATCCTGTGATCCTGAGGCTAGGCTCATTAACTCAGTGGCAGAGTGCTTGCGTAGCTCATGTGAGGCACTGGGTTTGATCCTCAGCACCACATAAAAATAAATAAAATAAAGGTATTGTGTCCATCTACAACTAAAAAAAAAAAAAGGTTTTTTTTTTTAAATCATGTGATTCAAGAACTTCCACCTGGAGCAATGAAGGAATAACAAACAGGATCTAGATTTATCTTCCTAGGAAAATGGGCAAATACATGAAAACAATGGCTTTGTGCACTGGTTAAGTAGCACAGGACTGTAATATTTGAAAAAGGGGGAAAAAAGTGAGACCTATCACTGCCCTGGTTTTCTGCTAGAGACACATTCACACCATAAAGTGATCATTGATCCCAAAGCGATCATGGTAGTCTTACTAGGTTGGGAAGACCAAAGTGGACATACAGGAACTCTAAGGCACCTAAAAATTCTAAAGAGAGAGCCAAAGACAAAGCTCCAGAAAATCTATTGTAGAGTTCCCCTGAATCTTGATGATACATCAGTACAGGGTGATAATCCATGAAGTTGAGCAAAGAACAAACGGAACTGTAAACTGAATGGTTCCCAAGAGTCCACACACAGCTGAGAGGAGTGTGAATACTCCCAGCCACAGTAGAAAGCCCTCAACATATTCAGCAGAGATTTCAGAAGGGTCACACCTGAGTAGTAAAGATAAAGTGCCCTTTAGCAAAAGGTTTTAGACCTGCTGGAGGAAAGTTTTAAAATAAGCTTCAAGGGCTGGGGGTGTAGCTCAGTGATAAGAGTCCTTGCCTAGAATGCAAGAGGTCCTGGGCTTCATTCCCCAGCAAGGTGAAGGCAAGCGGGAGAGGGGTGTTGCAATAGAGACAGAAAAAATATTTAACAAAATTCAACATCTCCTTCATGATACAAATAATCAAGCCAAAAGCCTGCAATCCCAGGAACTTCGGAGGCAGAGGTGGAAGGATCACATATTCAAGGCCAGCCTCAGCAACTTAGTAAGACCCTATCTCAAAATAAAAAATAAAACAGCAGGGGCTGGGGCTGTAGCTCAGCGGCAGAGCACTTGCTTAGCATGCATGAGGCACTGGGTTCGATCCTTAGCACCACATAAAAATAAACATAAAATAAAGGCATTCTGTCCACCTATAACCACAAAAAAACAATTAAAAATAAAACAGGGGCTGGGGATGTAGTACAGCACTTGCCTAGCATGCTTGAGTCCCTGGGTTCAATTCCCAGTACTGTGAAAAATAAATAAAGTAAATAAATAAATAGGGCTGAGGGTATAGTGCAGTGGTAGAATGCCCCTGGATTCAATTCCCAGCACCACAAGAAAAGGAAAACCAAAACAAAGCCACCTGGCAAACTGAGCACAGTGGCACACACATGTAATCCCAACTACTTGGGAGGCTGAGGCAGGAGGGTCACAAGTTCAAGGCAAGCTTCAACAATCAAGCGAGACCCTGTTTCAAAATAAAATAAAAATGGCTGGGGATGTAACTCTCCTGGGTCCAATCCCCAGTACCACCAAAAAAATAAATCAAAACAAAAAGAAAACACTCAGCAGCTGGGCACAGTGATGCATGCCTATAATCCCAATTACTTGAGTGGCTGAGGCAGGAAAATGGCAAGTTCAAGGCCAGCCTAGGCAATCTGGCAAGACCCTTGTCTCAAAATAAACAATTTTAAAAAGGGGATGGGCTATGTAGCTCAGCGGTACAGTACCCCTGGGTTCAATCCCCAGTAGTGCAAAAATAAAAACATTCAAAAAACAAGGGATACAGGGAATTTCCTCAACCTGATAACAACCAGTTGTGAGAAACCCACAGCCCCAGGATTGAACCCAGGTCCTTATGCATGCTTTATGCACGTTAAATAAGTGCCGTACCACTAAGGAACAACTCCAGCACCTCCCCACAGAATATTTAATGAAAGACTAAAAGTTTTCCCAAAATCAGAGGCAAGACAAGGACATCCACTTTCACCACTCTGTTCAACACAATACTAGAGGTTCTAGCCAGGGCAGTTAGCAAAGAAAATGAAATACGAGACATACAGATTGAAAAAGAAGTAAAACTATCTCTATTTACAAATGGTATGATATTTTTTATGGATTTTCTTTTTTAAGTTCAGAGGAAAAAGAAAATCTACTTTTATTTATTTATTTACTTATGGTGGTCCTGAACCCAGGGTCTTGTGCTTGCTAGGTAAACACTCTACCATTGAGCTACATCGCCAGCCCAAATGACATGATCTTATATAAAGAAAAACCTAAGGAACCCACTAAAAGGTATGAGAACTAATAAGTTCATCAAGGTTGCTGGCTACAAGATAAATATATAAAAATCAACTGTTTTCTATAATAGCTATGAGCAACCTTAAGATGATATTAAGAAAACTACAAGGAAAATCCAGCAATAGAAACTGGGAAGAAAGCCAGGTGCAGTGGCAAACATCTGTAATCCCAGGAATTAAGGAGTATGAGGCTGGAGCATCCCAAGTTCAAGACCACCAAGGACAACTTAGCAAGACACTGTCTCAAAATTTAAAAGGCTGAGGATGTAGTTCAGTGGTAGAATGTTTGCCTAGTATGAATGAGTAAGGCTCTAAATTCAATCCTCAGTACCCTCCCCCACACACACGTAAAAAATGTTCACAAAGCTGGCCTGCTATTGCTATTTAGAAGGTCCTGCTTTTAAAATTGGCCCCTAGATAGGATCTGGGAACCTGACACTTGAACAGTTCCCTTCATTTCTATAAATAGGATAGTCCATTATGCCTAGACTGTACAGTGTAATTTGTGCTGAACACTGATTTGCTTTGGCTGAGTTATGGAAATGTGATAACTGCTAGGCATAGCATAACTATGTGACCACTCACCTATAAAATCTTTGGCTACTGAGTCTCTAACTGGTTTCCCTGGTCAAAAACAACCCTGTACATATTATTGCATCTATTATTGTTTAGAGGGAAAGAAGTGTATCTGGTGTGTCTCCTCAACAAAGAGAAAAAGAACAAGGAAACCTGTACAAAGGTTTTTCCAGCCTCTGCCTGTCTCTTTTTCCCGCTTGCATCCTATCATTTATGCTTTCACTGCAATAAACTTTTACCACAAGTACAACTATACAATAAATCTCATGACTCCTTCTAGTGATCACTGAATATGTGGGTGGTCTTGGTATCCTTGAAAAATAAACAGACCCAGATAAAACAGAGACGATGGCAAGCAAAGACATTAAAACAGTTGTTTTAATGTTTTAAGGAAAACATGAACACAATGGAGAGAAATAGAAGACATAAAAAAAACTCCCATGGAGTTTCTGGAGATGAAACTGTTATATCTTATTTATTTATTTATTTTAGTGCTAGGGATTGAACCCAGGATACTTTACCACTGAACTATATCACCAGTACATTCTGGTTTTTATTTTGAAATAGGATCTCACAAACTAGGCTAGCCTAGAACTTATGATCTTCCTGCCTCAGTCTCCCAGTAATATGGGATCACAGACATGTACCATTGAGCACAATACTGTATTTTTTTAAAATATTTTTTTAGTTGCAGATGGACACAATATCTTTGTTTTATTTATTTTTATGTGGTGCTGAGGATCGAACCCAGGGCCTCACGCATGCGAGGCAAGCGCTCTACCACTGAGCCACAATCCCAGCCCCACAATACTGTATTTTTAAAGAACAAAAAAAGAACTAACTTGGATTGATGAATTAATGATAAAGGAAGACTGCAGAAGAAAAGGGTGAATTTGAAGACAGAGCAATACAAACTAGCCAAAATGAAGAAAGTTATCAAAAAAGTATAAAAAATATAGCAAAAATTATCAAAAATTATCAAAAATATAGCAACATGGGGCTGAGGTTATGGCACAGTGGTAGCGTGCTCACCTAGCATGCATGAGGCACTGGGTTCAATCCTCAGCACCACATAAAAAAATAAAGATATTCTGTCCACCTACAACTAAAAAATAAATGTTTAAAAAAATATAGCAACATGTAGGAAAATATCAAAGAGATCTAACTACAAGTAATCAGTATTCCAGGAAGAAAGGGACAGCATCTCTAAATGGCTGACTAACTCAGAAGGCCAAGGATTGTATGTTTTCTCTCATATGTGGAAGCTAGGGAGGAAAAAGGAAAAGAAAGGTGCAAAGATGAGAAACTCATGAAAGCAAAGGGAGATGGGTATAGAGAAAAGCGATGAGGGGGTGAAGAGGGGAGCAGGAAAAGGCTCAGACATGAATCTGAGGAATAGATGCCCAAGGGTTTAGCTACCTGAGCATGGCAGAAGTCTGGTTAATAGACTCAGGATACAAATCTGAATTGTTGCTGGTAATCCGAGCAACCAAATTATGACTGTTTCTTATTTACCCAGCCTAGTACATACCAATCAAAAGTAAGAACTCAATGTTTTCTGAATGAACAAGTGAATTAAGTAATTAAAGAGAAAAAAGTAAAAATCCACTGAATAGTGACAGGCTTGGTATCATAGCCTGGGATTAACATGGGTGACTAAAGTAAACATACTGTGGAATGCAGAGAGACAAAAGTACAGAAGATGTGCCATTAAGGTGCCTCAAGTACACTAAAAGCATGTTAGGGCTACCTGTGTGACCTATATCTGAGCTTGAATATCAGGTCTGGTCCAGCAAACTGAGACTTCCCCAAGTAAACCCTATATGGACAAAGTCCTCTATCTCAGTCCTTTGACCTCACCCTAGAAGAAAATAGAAGAAGCCAAGTATAGTGGCACACCCTTGTAATTCCAGCTAACTGGGAGACTGAGACAGGAGGATCACAAGTTGGAGGCCAGCCTGGACAACTTAGTAAGACCCTCTCTAAAAACAAACAAAAAAGGGCTGGGGATATAGCTCAGAGAATACCTGCCTAGTATGTGTGAGGCCCCTGTGACTGCCAAAAAATAAAAAATAAAACCCACTAATAAATAATATAAAAAGGAAAGGGAAAGAGAAAAATATAAACAAAGGGAGATTAATTTTCAACACTCATCTCCCTCTTAAGTCTTCATCTTTATTATCCCAATGGGTACTCAAATTCTTTTACTCTTAAGAACCTCAAGAATTTTTTTCCTTAAGAGAGAAGCATAAGCCAGGCACGGTGGCTCAAGCCTGTAATCCCAGCACTTAGGGAGGCTGAGACAGGAGAATCGCGAGTTCAAAGCCAGCCTCAGCAATGGCGAGGTGCTAAGCAACTCAGTGAGACCCTGTCTCTACATAAAACACAAAATAGGGCTGGGGATGTAGCTCAGTGGTCGAGTACCCCTGAGTTCAATCCTCAGTACCAAAAAAAAAAAAGAGAGAGAGAAGCATAGTGGCTCACGCCTGTAATATCCTAGCACCTCAGGAGACTGAAGGAGGAGGACTGTGAGTTCAAAACCAGCTTTAGCAACTTAGCAAGGCCCTATGCAATTCAGTGAGACCATGCCTCTAAATAAAAAGCAAAACCAGGCTAGAGATGTAGCTCAGGAGTTCAGTACCCCTGAGATCAATCAAATTTTTTTTTTCTTTTTCCTTAACAATGTCAAGCACTTCTTATCAACTGTTTTAACGTAGGAGAATGTAGTAATCAGACACATATAGGACCAAATAGCAACAATGATCCCTAACATAATCAAGTCTCAAGATCCTAGATGAGAATGAGAAGAATTCACAAATATTTGATGGGATCAGCCACCTACAGAAGCCTCCTCAAAATAAATTATCTCAGGGGTCCCCAAGAATGCCCACACAAACCAGGCATGGTGGCACACACCTGTAATCTCAAGGGCTCGGGAGGCTGAGGCAGGCGGATCGTGAGCTCAAAGCAACAGCCTCAACAATTTAGCAAGGCCCTAAGCAATTCAGCAAGATCCTATCTCTAATAAAATACAAAAAGGGGCTGGAGATGTGGCTCAGTGGTTAGGTGCCCCTGGGTTTAATACTAGTACCCCAAAAAAAGAATGCTCACACATAAATAGCTGTTCTCATGGCTAAATTTTATTACAGTGCAAGGTTATCAGCAAGAGAAAAGGACACAGTAGTACCTGAAGAAACCAATGCACAGGCTTCTTTATGTTCTCTTTATCCTATGAGGAAAACATCGACTCATCCTTTTACAACAGCAAAAAATGCAATCGTGTGTAATATGTTTGTGGCCAGATAAATCCATTAAAGACTTTAGAACCCAAGGTTTTTATTAACCTGGTCATATAGAAACTGTCTGCCTAGCAACTATCAAAATTCCAGAAGGAAAGCAGGTGTTTGGAATGCATCATATAATGCATATAAAGAATCTAAGCACAGTGACCCATCACCCTTATCAGTTAGGGAATGGAAGGAACAATTCAAGTGCCAAGTGCCCAGAGTCTAGCCAAGGGCCAATCTTGTAAGCAGATCCGTATAAAGAAGCCAGCCTTAGACTTGCTCTGTTCATTCTTCTGCACAGAAGTGACTGGTGATTATTACCAGTGAAGCTGAAATGACTCCCAAAGTAAGTGGTATTAGGAAGCTGCCAACCTAAGGCAGAGTTAATTGTAAAACATATTATAATCTTGACAATTGAAGCAGTTATGACAAGATAAAAAACAACAATGTTAAAATTACAGAATCTTTTTCCATCAGTGTTGGGAATGAACCCCAGGCTTTGCACTGTGCTAAGTACAAGCTCTATGAAGCACACACTGTACCATCGAGCTACACCCCAAGTCCTCATGTTCTCATGACTAGTGAACAGGCAGAAAACAAGCTGAACTTAAGGTGTACTTTTCAGAGTTATTGAGTGGGACAAGGTGCTATTACTACTGGACCATTTTCTTGAAGATCATCTAATTCCCTGCATCCTTTTTTCCAAGTCCAGCAATCAAGCTTCTGATAGGTTTGTTAGTCCTCCTACTAAGAGGAGAACATGCCAACTAGCTGGCCTGAATTTGATTTAATAAACCAGCCCTGTGGTCCACTATGAGGTTTACCTAAGGATATGTGTGATCATTCAATTAAGTACCGAGAGGCCTGCCTTTATTCATATCCTTTTTTTTGTTTGTTTTTTGTTTTTTAAACTCAGGGGCACTTTACCACTGAGCTACATCCCTAGCCCTTTTTTATTTTTCATTTTGAGACAGGGTCTTGCTGAGTTGCTTAGGTTGGCTTTGAACTCATGATCCTCCTGTAGCATCCTCCAGAGTTGCTGGGATTACAGGCGTGCACCGCCATGCCCAGCTATTCAAGTCATCTTATTGATCTTCACAATACTACTATCAAGTACAGTCCTGTTTTGTTTTGTTTTATTTTGTTTGTTTTACAGGAGAAAGCAAAGGATCAGAGTGAGGAACTGACCTGCCCAGAATCACAATAAATAAGTGATATGGGATTTAAATTCAGATAGTACTATCACTCAAACTCATGTCCTTTTCATTATGTTATTCTGTTGTATTCACACCCTTTTTCTTTTATTTCTTTCCTTTTCTTTTTTTTAAGAGACGGGGACTTGCTATGTTGCCCAGTTTGGTCCCAAATTCTGGGCTCAAGCAATTCTGTCTCAGCCTCCTCAGTAGCTGGTGCATGTCACCATGCCCAGCTTATACTCTCTTTAACTGGAAGTCAGTCCAGTCTCCTAGGACCTGCTCACCCCAAAAGTGAGTATTAAAATCAAGTCTGAGAACATACAAACCTAGGTATCACTGCCAAAGTGCCTAAAATAGCTTTTCAGCTTCACCCACCTCCCATCACCAGATGCAGCAGACAGGTCTACAATCTCCATTACTCCTGTCAGAAAACGTCCTCTTTTCATCTGTCAGAAAGCTGAGTGAACAAACAATCCCATCTCTTCAGGGCTAACACTGTGCTCAGTCTCATCACAAGCTTTTAAGTGAAGAGGGTTGATATTTACTGTTCACCCACTCTATGCCTAGTCCTGAGGGAGGGACTTTATACTCATATAAAGAGACAGGCTTGGGGCTGGCATTGTAGCTCAGTGGTAGAGCGCTTGCCTCGCATGCGTGAGGCCCTGGGTTCGACCCTCAGCACCACATACAAAGCAATAAAATAAGTTGTGTCCATCTACAACTAAAAAAATATTAAAAAAAAAAAAAAGGGAGACAGGCTTTGAGAATTTAAGTAACTTGCCCAAGAAGAGGCACGGTAAGTGGCAGTGCAATGACCAAATTTAGGTCTCATTCCAAAATCTGCGTTCTTTCTACCATCTACCTTTGGCTTTCACCTCTCTCCCAAGATAAAGATTCCTCTGGCATGAGTTCTTTCTCTCCTGAATCCATCACAAGCTCATTTCTCTGCCACTCTCCCTTCTCCAAACACAATCTTTTACCCAGTCTAATGTCTCCAACCTCATTCAATAATAATGCGCAATCGTTTTGCAGTTCAGAAAGCACTTTCAGAACAGTGCTCCGTCTGCCCCCTTCGCCAGATTGCAAGTAAAAGCACCCTGTTTTAAGACGAAGAGATCTCCCCAAGGTCACAGAATAAAAACCAGGGGAAATCGTGACCAGAGTCCCATATGTGAACCCTTGGTCCTTTGGCTCACCCACACTGCTCCTCACTGGTGCCCAAGTTTCAGCATCAGCACCCGCCCCAACGATGTCACAAGATACCACCTTCGCAGGTAGCTCACCATCCTCCCACGCCTCCCCACCAGTGGTGTTCTCACCAGCCGGGTCGACCCCTTTCTTCTACTAGATCCCTCCCCTCGCGGAGCTCCTCAACTCAGCAACCCCCTCTTGTCATAGGCTGTCCCGGAGTCGGCCTTCCTCAGACCTTCGCCCCGCCTTCCCGCTTCAGCACACCAGGCCCCTCCTTCTGTCAGCTCTCGCCGAGACCAAGATTACCTTCTCCAAGGATGCTGGTCTCTGCACTGCCAGGGAACGGGCCAGTGACAGGACTGTGTTGAAGTAAAAACCCCGCGAGGCGCTGGAGCCCGAGCTGGAGCCCGAGCCGCTACTGCCTCCCCGAGCCGCGGCCGCCGCCATCATCGCGCGCACCGCGGCGCTGGACCCGGCTTCCAGCACCTGGCTTGCGAGCACCCGGGCCCACCGCGCAGGCGCAGGCGCACGCGCAGCCGCGGCCGGCTTCCCGGCCACGTGATCTCTCTGTTGCCGACATTGGGTGGGGCGTGGCCATGAGGGCGGTCTCATTGCTGCGGGGGGAGAAATACGGTAAAGTAGGCCTCTACCACGCGCTCTGGACGTAGCGCGCCACGCCCAAGCCGCCGGGCGCAATGGTCGGATCCGAGGCGGAGCTGCTGGCGCTTTTCGGGCGGAAGGAGCTCGCGCCACTGTCGCAGGGTCGAAGGACGGGGCGTGGTGCTTGGCAGCTGTTGATAGCGCTCCTCCTCTTTTCCGGACCGAAGCGATCACTCGCACCATGTCTGCCTACCCCAAAAGCTACAACCCTTTCGATGACGATGCGGAAGACGAAGACTCTCGTCCGACTCCGTGGAGAGATGCCCGCGACCTCCCCGACGGACCCAACTCACCCGCCGACAGGCAGCAGTACCTGCGTCAGGAGGTGCTGCGCAGGGCAGAGGCCACAGCCGCCAGCACTAGCAGGTCCCTGTCCCTTATGTACGAGTCTGAGAAGATCGGGGTCGCTTCCTCTGAGGTGAGTCTAGGACAGGACCGAGCTGAACTAGCCAGTCTTTACGTTGTTAGACGTGGTTGAGAAATGTTTTGTTCACGTTCTTGAGAGCTCTCGAATGGTCTACCGTAGGTTCTTGTATTTAGTGACTTGACAGTTTGTAGTAATCTGTTAACTATGTAAAGAGACGTGTATATGGAGTACTTGAAAGAGACAGTTTACCCGGGGAATCTTCTTAGGTATTACTCCGCTTAGTTGAATGTTTTCCCCCTGTGTGCCTGGTTCAAAGCAAATGGTCCTTGAGTTCTTCCTTCGTCCTTGACCATTTCTCCACCTTAACAGTAGAGATTTTAAAGATCCATGAGTTCAGACACCTGCTGAGTAAGCTAAACCCAGAGTTTGGTTGAATCTAGAGCCTTACCTTTTTACTTCCCAAAACCTACACAGCACATGGGTTGTGACAGTCTTGCTCCAGTTCATCTTTGTCAGCTCTTTCCAAGCAAAGATTTCAGAGACTATAACTTTCAATGAGAATTATTCTTAATACATTTTCTTCTCAGCCTAATAAACAGTTTTGTTTGAACAGAAAGAAAAAATAAGAGATTACTGGTAGATCAACTAAGAATAATCTTAAGCATTTTGTTGTAAATGTAATGGTTGAAACTAAAATATGGTCGTCTTCCTTGGATCTCTTCATAACTCTTCTCTGGAAGAGTTTATTCTCCCTGATCACTTATGAAGGTAGATTCATATCTACCTGGTCTTCGGTAGGTATGAATATATTGATTAACTTCTCAAATATGCATCTCTATCATTTTCCTATTGTTGGCTTTCTTGGGTTATTTCCCTTCCCCACTTCTGTTATGGTATCCCTCCTTGATCTACCTTCCTGTCTTTCATCTCACTGAGGAAGTTTTGCTTGTGGTTTTTATATCTCATATGTACTGGATTGCTATGTTCCAGTCCAAATGACAAGTCTCAGTTTAGATTTGGGATGATCACCAGAGGTCTTAGGGCCTGATTAACAGGGTCACTTGATTGGGGGTTTCCAGCCCAAGGAACTCAACTAAGAACTATTTAAAGAGACATTTCTGGAAACTATGAGAACAAAATGAAGTCAGAAATCAAAGCGATAAAAATTAGATATTGTGATGGAAGATAAACTTGAATTTGGCTTTGAAGACTGAGGTTTGGACAAGAAGAGTAAGGATGTAGGATGTTCCGAGGGAAGAGAGAGGGAATATGTAAACGAATTGGCTTAGAAATAGGGTTCCTGAGGCTGGGGTTGTAGCCTAGTGGTAGAGTGCTTGCCTAGCATGTGTAAGGCACTGGATTCAATTCTTAGCACTGCATATAAATAAATAAAGATCCACTGACAATTAAAAAAATATTTTTTTAAAAAGAATTCCTGGGCTCCTGAGCAGGGACGTGGTAGATAGGATATGCGTAAAGAAAGGGGAAAGAAGAGGCTGCTTAGGAACTGCTGGTGGTCAGAGGAGAAGATTTGGTGTCATAATTCAGGAGAGTCAAAAACAGTGTCAGTGTATAATGTTAATTGTGGTGACACATGCTGTGCTGCTGCAAAAGGTTCTTGTCTCTATGCAATGGACTATAAGCATAGAGACACTTGTACCTCTGACATAGGAGGCTTGGCCTGGGTGTTGCTTGGAGAGGTGCAGTATGACTAGGACTGGGGAGATGATAGGCTTTCTCACCAGAGTGATTACACATTGAATTTTTCCAGGATTGAATCAATTCTCAATTATTAGAGGCACAGTTGCACATGCCTGTAATCCCAGTGATTTAGGAGGCAGAGGTGGGAGGATCACAAGTTCAAGTCAGCCTATTGCAACTCAGCAAGACCCTGTCTCAAAATAAAAAATTAAAAGGAGCTAGGAGGTGTAGCTCAGTGGTTGAGCACCCCTGAATTAAATCCCAGTACACCACACACACAAATTATTGAAGGCCCTGCAAGTCACAAATAATTAGCACCATCACCCTACCCCATATTGTATAAACTGCCTTCAAATCACTTTAATTACTCTTTCATTCCCTTCATTGTTGGAATGGAAATGGATACTGTGAAATCTTTTGGCCACTCAGTGCTCCCAACAGACCCCAGTCCTATGTACCCTGCTAACCTTTAAACTTAAATGGGTGCCTGACAAATACCCAGTACTGTGTAACATGCTAACACTTTTTTGTTTTCTTTTTTTTTGTACTGGGTTTACACCCAGGGCCTCATACATACTGTGCAAATTCTCTATCACTGAGTTACGTCCACAGCTCACTAGATTTTTATAGAGGATTAGGAACATATAAATAATATGAAATTGGGACGATCATAATTCAATCCCAGCTTGGCAGAAATAAGAAAATTACTTAGTCAAGTCACTTTTAGTAAGGAGAACTGCCCTTTCCTACTGTGAAACATGACAAGGTTTGTTTCTCAAAAAGGCTCTGGCCGGGGCTGAGGTTGTGGCTCAGTGGCAGAGCGCTTGCCTAGCACATGTGAGGCACTGGGTTCAATCCTCAGCACCACATAAAAATAAATAAATAAAATAAAGGCATTGTGTCCATCTACAACTAAAAAATATATATTAAAAAAAGCGGGGCTGGGGCTGTAGCTCAGTGGCAGAGCGCTTGCCTAGCATGCGTGAGGCACTGGGTTCGATCCTCAGCACCACATATAAATAATAAATGAATAAGATAAAGATCCATCAACAATTTAAAAATATATTTAAAAAAAAAAAGTGGGGGGCTTTGGCCACAGGTCAGATGCCAAAGGACAGAGAAATAGACTAGGGCATGTACCACCTGGCTGACCTGATTAATACTTTGGTAAGTGTTATTTGGTAAGTGTTATTTCTTTCTCCTTTCCTGAGATTGATTTTTGCAAATAAATGTTCCAGTCATGTGGTTGAAAATTCAACTTTTTTTTTCCTGCCATGCTAAGGGATTGAACCCAGGGCTTCATGCGTGCTAGGCAAGCACTCTACCACTGAGCTACATCCCCAGTCCTCAAAACATACGGAAGGTTATGAGATCTCCTCCCATCCCGCTGCCTTAGCCTCCCTGTTCTCCTAAGTAGGACAGCCACTTACCATCAGCTGCTTTGGTATCTTTATGGAGATACTCTTTGTATAAAGACATAGTTTTTTTTTTTTTAGTTGTTGCTTGACCTTTATTTATTCGTGTATTTATATGCTATGCGGTGCTGAGGATCGAACCCAGTGCCTCTCACATGCAAGGCAAGCACTCTTCCACTGAGCCACAACCCCAGCCCTAAAGACATAGTTTTTATTCCTTTTTCTTTTTAATATAAAGTGAAGTATTCTATACTTTCTGATACATACACAGCTTAATAGAATTGAAGGTCATGCCATAGCAATATATAATAAATTGTTTGGGAATTTTTTTCTTTTTTGATTTATTTTGTTTTGCTTTTGCTTTTCTTTTTTTGTACCAGAGATTGAATTTAGGGGCACTTGACCACTGAGCCACATCCCAGCCCTATTTTGGGTTTTATGTAGAGACAGGGTCTCACTGAGTTGCTTAGCGCCTTGCCGTTGCTGAGGCTGGCTTTGAACTCGCAGTTCTCCTTTCTCAGCCTCCCTAAGTGCTGGGATTACAGGCTTGCGCCACCGCACCCAGCTTCTTGATTTTGCTTTTTTTTTAAATATTTTTTTAGTTGTGGATGGACACAATGTCTTTATTTTATTGCTTTGTATGTGGTGCTGAGGATCGAACCCAGGGCCTCACGCATGCGAGGCAAGCGCTCTACCACTGAGCTACAATCCCAGCCCTTGATTTTGCTTTTTAATGGTTATGTTATATTCTATTGAATGGATGAGTTCTGTTTATGCAGCCTATTCCCTAATGATGGATATTGAGTTACTTTTACCTTTTAGTAAGCCTGGTTGTGTCCTACTTGGACATGTTTTTTTTGTTTGTTTTCAATACTGGGAATTGCACCCAAGGGTGCCCTATCACTGAGCTACAGCCCCAGCCCTTTTCTTTTTCTTTTCGAGACAGGCGCTTGCTAAGTTACCCAGGTGGGCCTCAAACTAGCAACTCTTGCCTCAACATCAAGTAGCTGGAATTACATGTGTTCACTACCATGCCCTGCTTATACACAGTTTTTGTATATCCTTTCACCAACCTGGCAGAGGATACCCCCCTTCCCAGGACACTGGTTTCCCTCTAGCAACCTAGCATATTCCAATGAAGATTCCTGGGAGCCGGGCACAGTGGCACATGCCTGTAATCCCAGCACTTTGGGAGACTGAGACAGGAGAATTGCGAGTTCAAAGCCAGCCTCAGCAATGGCGAGGTGCTAAGCAACTCAGTGAGACCCTGTCTCTACATAAAACACAAATAGGGCTAGGGATGTGGCTCAGTGGTCAAGTACCCCTGAGTTCAATCCCCGGTACCGAAAAAAAAAAAAAAAAAAAAAAAAAGATTCCTGGGACCTAGGGTCTCAGTTCAGAATAGTCTAGCAACAAAAATTAGACCAGGGGCCAAATGGCTGACCCAACATCATCAGTAGAAAGGGACTAGTGTTTGGTAGTGTGCAAACATGATATACTCAGCCACCCTGGCCAGCACAGGCCCACTCATCTCCATGTCTTTACAGCATTTGACAGTCACCAAAGCCACACTGAGCATTTGATTTAAAAAGGTGAGAGAAATGATAATACTCCTCCTAGCCCAGGAGCAGTGGTCATTGAGGTAACCCCCTTAGGATGTCCCCATAACTTAGAGTAGATACATTGCCACAGAGTGGTATTCTCATTTTCTGGAAAACTGGTTGTGGAGCAGCCCACTCCCAATGAGGGTCTGTACTGACCAGAGCCATCCTTCTGAAGCAGCAAGTAGTGATTCTGATGTAGCAGATTTCTTAGCAAAAGTTGATGGGGGGAGAAAGACAGCTGCTAGGAAAAGTAATTCCTCAGTAGATTTCTAAATTTCAGACAGTCTGTTACTCAACTTTCTACCTCCACCCATTTCAGCAAAATGACTTTTTTTTTTTTTTTTAACTTCTTTTGGGTGATTTTCATACAGGGGTGATTGACTTCAGTCTCCAGCTCTTCCAGAATTCAAGCTGATACCATGTGGCCCAAGGCTTCCATCATAAATCACAGTGTTAATGTAAACTCTGGTCTAGCCTAAGGACTCAAGTAAATAGAGCTGCTCTTATCAGACAGAATATTCTAAGGGTAAGAAATCAGGCGAGGGCCAGATCTTTTTTGGAATGTGGAGGGTGGGGATAACCCAGACCTGCTAAATTAGTTCTTTACAAACAATAAACAGGAGTTTGCATGACCTGGCACAGGAACATCAGTGGAAAGGGACTAGTGTTAGGTAGAGCACACAAATGCAGTGAGTAGCACTTGCATTTCCAGCTTTGCTCTCAATGGGTTTCATTCGCCTTTTTTTTTTGGTGGTACTGGGGATTGAACCCACATCCTTACTAATGCTGGGCAAGCAAGCACTCTACCACTTAGCTACATCCCCAGCTTCCAGTGTTTTTTCTTGCAACCAAAGGCCTGGTTTTGTGTGTGTGTGTGTGTGTGTGTGTGTGTGTGTGTTTGGCAGTACTGGGGATCAACAGGGCCAGGCAAGTGCTCTATCATTGAACTACATCTTCAACCCTTTTTATTTTTTATTTTGAGATGGGGTTTCTCTGAGTTGCCCAGGCTAGTGTCAAACTTAGAATCCTCCTGCCTCAGCTTCCTGAATAGTTGGGATTTATAGGCATGTGCCACTGCACCCAGTCTGATTTGTGTTTCTAAATCTACTCCATACCATGACTACTACAGTCAAAGCCTATGTTCTATGTGTGCTCAGGTATACCTGCCTGTGCTTGTTACACGTGTGTGCTCCCTTGTGGTGGAAGAGACATAACACAGATAAATTTCAAATATCTAGATTCAGCTCTCTGCATCTGGATTTACTTATCAGTTAATTCCCGAGTTTAATTATGAGCTCAATATAAGAACCTTAGTACCCCAGGAGTAACAAGGCCCATCTGATGTTACAAGATGCTTTGTGAATTGCAGTTATAATCTAGTGATCACTGCTGTCCTTGGAAGGCCTTAGCATCATCCCCTTGGTGTTCCCTCTGCTGGGTCCTGCCAAGAAGCCCCACTCACTCCCCTTCTGTTCTTACCACACAGTTCCACTTCCCTTCTTGATTCCTCCAGCTGCCCCAGGCCAGCCACTGCTTTTCCTTCTGCCCCATGCTCTTGGCTCTATCCCCACAGTTTGGATTGCCTAACTTCTCAACTTTGAATCTCTCCTCCAACCTCATCAGGGACCACCATCCTTTATACACACACCCTCTTAAACTAGGCAGGAATCCTTTCCCCAGGGCTCACCTTAGAAGAGGAGCAGTCATGTGTATCTTGACTTTCTTTTCAGTTTCCCCCATGAATTTAAGCTCAAAGAAACAAAGACCCATCTGTCGTCTTCAGTTCCCAGCACTGCAGTGTTGTCAACAAATTTAAAAATCAGATTGAACTTCATCTTGCTCTTTGTTAGCATCATCAAGACAAATTTGGATTATTTAGTTAATCACTAGTTAATCACTAGTACCCTGAAAGGCTACCTAGCAGAGAGTGGGTGCTCAATAAAATCTTTGGGCAAACCGGTGGTGCATGTCTGTAATCCTAGCAGTCAGGAGGCTGAGGTGAGAGGTTCACCTAAGCTTAGGAATTAAAGACCAGTTTGAGCAATATAGAAAGACCCCATCTCAAAAATAGTACTGATAATACTAACTGCAGGCAGACATCTCACATAGCTCTCCCTAATAATGTCTTGAAAGAACACTCTGCCACAAGGATCTCCTGATTACTTCAGGTCCTCATAGTCACCTTGAACATTACCTGTCTGGGCAGGTTTTACCTCATTTGGCAATCTGTGCACTTGCACTTTCAAGGTCTTTATCTGCCTGTCGTCTTCCCCTTGCTCTCTCAGGGATCACTGTCTTTAACAAAAAGACACAGCCAAAGAGGAATTGAAACAACCCTCTCTGTTGCTTGTTGACATTGTACTACCAGCCCAATTAGATCCTTTCTGTGACCACTTCTTTTTCCAGTTTAAATTTAGAAAACTTTTGGGGCTGAAGGAAGTAAGGGAGGAATCAGCTGTAATGCTTGGTAGTCACCTGACAAGTGAGCACTTTGTGTGTTGGACCCTAACAGAGGCTATCCTGTTCTCTTTGGAAACCTGATTCTCTCAGAGACAGAAGATATGACATGGCCACAGTTCTGAGGGAAAATTTAAAAGTACTAAGCCATGCAAGTATCCTTGGGATCTGAAGCATTTGAGGCCTGTCTTCAAAATGGCAGGGATTCAGGGGCCTGACCAGCCTGTCTTTATAGACCAATAGTGCTCCCTTGTTCTTTGCTCTCCTAAGCCCTTTTTTCTTATTGGTTGGAACTAGGTCACAAGCACATGGAGTCTAGTCATTTCCCCTGCCTTCTGGGGGAGTATTTTAGTATAAGTCCCTCTACCTCTTCTGGTCTCATGACCTCCAATGAACACCAACTTCCAGCACCCAGAAACTTCCAGAGACCAAAGCAGCACTCTATCCATTGGCCTCCCAGTCTTGCATGCAGGACAAGCCACCCCCACATATTTCTCTGTGCTTCCATCATAATATCTACATAAGATATCTTGTTTCCTCACCAGGTCAGCAGAGAGACCTGAGAATCAGAGAGACTGTATCACTTACAAGCAGAAGAAAATGAGATCTCACTACAAATTGGGAAAAGTTTTGTCATCTACTTCTCTTTCTTTTTTGGTACTCGGAATTAAACCAAGGTGTGCTTAACCAGGGAGCCACATCCCAGTTCTTTTTATTTTGAGACGAGGTCTTGCTCCATTGCTTAGGGCCTTGATAAATTGCTGAGGCTGGCTTTGAATTTGAAATCCTCCTACCTCAGCCTCCCAAGTTGCTGGGATTACAAATGTGTGCCACTGCACCCAGCTGTCAACTAATTCTTACCCTTGCAACTCTCCAAGTGAAGATGGGGAGTCTGAGGCAGGAGGGTGACATATACCACAATAGGAAGAGGTCACTATCAAAGGAACCAGGAACTTCCTTTCTGGTATGACAGCAGAGCCTTGGCCACACTGTAACTACCAAGTACCCAAGCCTCAGAGCAGCTGAGCATCTTTCCAGGTTCAAATTCATGTGTTCTCTGCAGCCTGCAAAATAAGCTGCTATTGAACTATTAGAAATATATCACCTTATGTGCTGGAATGCAGCTCAGCAGTAGAGCACTTGTCTAGTATGCACAATGTCCTAGATTGAATCTCCAGTCCACACATACACAAACATAATAGATAAATAAACATATAAATTAAAAACTCTAAATTAATGCATGGGCTGGGCATGGTGGCACATGCCTTATCATCCCAGTGGTTTGGGAGACTGAGGCAGAAGGTTCACAAAGTTCAAAGCTAGTTTCAGTAACTTAGTGAAGCCCCAAGAAACTTCAGCAACTTAGTGAAAATGTCTTAAAATTTAAAAATTGTGGCAGGGGTGGGGTCGGAGATACTCAATGGTTAAACACCCCTGGGTTCAATCCTGGTACAAAAAAAAAAAAGGATGCTGAAGAACATTTTTTTAAACTTTTTTTGTTTTATTGTAATACTAAGGATTGAATCCAGGGTTGCTCTACAGCTAAGCTACATCCCCAGACCTTTTTATTTGTTATTTTTATAGGATCTCACCAAGTTCCTGTGACTGGCCTTAAGCTTGCTATCCTCCTATTTCAACCTACCGAGTGGCTGGGATTGCAGGCATGTACCACTGTACCCACCTGGAGAATGTAATTTTAATTCTAATTTATAGCTTAGCTCTGCCTTGTTGCAGAACAGACAACTTCAGTATGGATATGAAAATGATAACTTGAGGTGTTTGAAGAACTTCCAGACAAATCAGCAGCTCATTTTTTTTTTTCCCTTCTAAAAATTAGCCCTTGGCGCTTCCCTAGCATGCATGAGGCACTGGGTTCGAGCCTCAGCACCACATATAAATAATAAATGAATAAAATAAAAATCCATCAACAACTAAAAAAAAAAAATTTTTTTAAATTAGCCCTTGTAAGATTTGCTTGACATATTAAAGGATATAGTCCAAAAATCATTTTTTAAAATTTTTTAGATGTTGATGGACCTTTATATGTGGTGCTGAGAATCAAACCCAGTGCCTCACACATGCTAGGCAAGTGCTTTACCACTGAGCCACAACCCTAGCCCCCAAAATCATTTTTTATCTTTACTTAAAAATGTATGCTTAGGGGCTGGGATTGTAGCTCAGCGGTAGAGCGCTTGCCTTGCATGCGTGAGGCCCTGGATTCAATCCTCAGCACCACATACAAAGCAATAAAATAAAGACATTGTGTCCATCTACAACTAAAAAAAAAAAAAAGTATGATTAGGGCTGGGCTCACATGCATGGGGCACTGGGTTCGATCCTCAGCACCACATAAAAATAAATAAAATAAAGATATTGTGTCCATCTGCCACTAAAAAAAATATTTAAAAAAAATAAAATAAAAAATGTATGATTGTTGGTGGCGCACGCCTATAATCCCAGCAGCTCAGGAGGCTGACTGGAGGATCATGAGTTCAAAACCAATCACTGCAAAAAGTGAGTAGCTAAGCAATTCACTGAGATACCCTGTCTCTAAATCAAATACAAAATAGGACTGGGAATGTGGCTCAGTGGTCAAGTGCCCTTGAGTTTAATCCCCAGTACCCCGCCCCAAAAGCATATGATTATTTATTCATCAATGTCTCTTGCGCTGGAAATAAATAAATAAATAAATAAATAGACAAACACTCAAAACTTTAAAGCTTAATCCAGTACAGTGGTACACACCTATAGTCCCAGCTACTCAGGAAACTGAGGTAAGAGGATCACTTGAATCCATTTTCTTTTTCCTTGTTACTGGTGATCAAACCTGAAGCCTTGAGCATGCTAATCAAGTGCTCTGCCACCGGGTACACCCCAGCCCTTACACAATGTTTTTTGTTTTGTTTTTTTTTTAATATTTTTTTAGTTGTTCATGGACCTTCACTTTATTTATTTGTATGTGGTGCTGAGAATTGAACCCAGTGCCCCACACTTCATGCATTCTACCACTGAGCCACAACCCTAGCCCAACACAATGTATTTTTAAATTTCACGGACTAAATAAAAACTCATGCTAAATATTGGGTCTCTACATGTGCAAAAGGCCTTCCATTGATACCTTTATATCTAAAATAAGCTCCCGGGGGCTGGGATTGTGGCTCAGCGGTAGAGCGTTTGCCTCGCATGCGTGAGGCCGTGGGTTCGATCCTCAGCACCACATACAAAGCAATAAAATAAAGACATTGTGTCCATCTACAACTAAAAAAAAAAAATATATTAAAAAAATAAAAATAAAAAAATAAAATAAAATAAGCTCCCAACAATTTTATCTAGTCATCTTTCAATATCTGCAGAGAATTGGTTCCAGGACTACACATGTATGCACTTGCACACACGCACACACAAATACCATGCTCCTTGGATGCTCAAGTCCCTTCAAAATGGCATAGCCAGGACTGGGGTTGTGGCTCAGTGGTAGAACACTTTCCTAGCACGTGTGAGGGCACTGGGTTTGATCTTTAGCACCTCATAAAAATAAATAAATAAAATAAAGGTATTTTTTTAAAATGGCATAGCCAGACATAGTGGCCCATGCCTGTAATCCTAGCACCTCAGGTGGATGACAAGTTTGAGACCAGCCTCAACAATTTAGCAAGGCCCTAAATAACTTAACAAGACCCTGTCTCAAAAAATATAAAAGGCTGGGGATGTGGTTCAGTGGTTAACGCACCCCTGGGTTCAATCCCTAGTACCAAAAAAAAAAAAAAAATGGCATAATAGTGGAATGGGATGTAGCTCATTGGTAGAATGCTTGCCTGTCATGCGCAAGGTTCATCCATAGTAACATGTATTTTAAAAAGTAAAAATAAGGGCTGGGACCGGGCGCGGTGGCGCAAACCTGTAATCCTAGCACTTTGGGAGGCTAAGATAGGAGAATCACGAGTTCAAAGCCAGCCTCAGCAACAGCAAGGTGCTAAGCAACTCAGTGAGACCCTGTCTACATAAAACACAAAATAGGGTTGGGGGTATGACTCAGTGGTCGAGCACCCCTGAGTTCAATCCCTGGTGCCAAAAATAAATAAATAAATAAGGGCTGGGATTGTGGTTCAGTGGTAGAGTGCTCGTCTCGAATGTGTGGGGTGCTGGGTTCAATCCTCAGCACCACATAAAAATAAATAAATAAAGGTATTGTATCCATTTACAACTACAAAAATATTTTTAAAAACAAAAAAAGTAAAAATAAGCCAGGCTTAGAGGCACATAGTGGTAATCCCAGCACCTCAGGAAGCTGAGGCAGGAGGATTCAAAGTTTGAGGCCAACCTCAGCAGCTTAGTGACCCTATCTCAAAATAAAGAGGGTGGGGGATGCATGTTTTGTTCTGTTACCAGTAATTGAGCCCAGGGACACTAAACCACTAAGCCATATCCCCAACTCTTTTTATTTTTTATTTTGAGATAGGTTCTTGCTAAATTGTTTAGTGCCTCACTAAATTGCTGAGGCTGGCCTCAAATTTGTAATCTTCCTACCTCAGCCTCCCAAACCACTGGGATTACAGGAGTGCATCTCTGCACCTGGCTTCCCATATATTTTAAATCATCTTTAGATTACTTATACTAATCAGTGTAAATGCTGTGTTCACAGTTCTTATGCTGTTTTGATTAGGAAATAATGACAAGTAGGGCATGTTTGCACATGCCTGTAATCCCAGCTACTTGGGAGACTGAGGCAGGCGTATTCCAAGTTCAGAGCCAGCCTCAGCAATTTAGCAAGACTAAAAATAAA
Source organism: Geosciurus inauris (assembly GCA_004024805.1). Taxonomy (NCBI): domain Eukaryota; kingdom Metazoa; phylum Chordata; class Mammalia; order Rodentia; family Sciuridae; genus Geosciurus; species Geosciurus inauris. Next base: position 62,825 of record PVHX01011323.1, read on the forward strand.
AAGGGCTAGGGATGTAGCTCAGTGGTAGAGTACCTGTGAGTTCAATCCCAATACCAAAGGGAAAGAAAAGGAAATAATGACAAGAAGAAAAAATATGTACATGTTCAGTTACAGACTTTTTTCCAAGTATTTTTGATCCATAATTGGTTAAATCCTCAGATATGGAGGATTTAACTATATAGTTTCAGCTCTGTGCTTCAAATTTCAAATATATTTAAGACTTATTCAGGCCGGGCACAGTGGCGCATGCCTGTAATCCCAGCAGTTTGGGAGGCTGAGACAAGAGGATCGGAAGTTCAAAGCCAGCCTCAGCAAAAAGTGAGGCGCTAAGCAATTCAGTGAGACCCTATCTCTAAATAAAATACAAAGTAGGGCTGGGGATCTGGCTCAGTGGCCGAGTGCCCCTGAGATTTTGTTCAGGACTTTTATTTTGGGTATCAAAATAAATTAGCTCTGTATAACATTTGCATAGTTAATATAATTGCTAAGCTACAAGAAGATACAGAGATAGACGGTTCAGAGGAAGGGAGCTGAAAATAGCAGCTGTCTTATGAAGTAGGAAAAAAGCTTGAGAGTCTTCTGGCTGGTAATGCAGCTCACAGGGAACACAGTTAATATAGCTGCAAATAAATCCTGAAATAGGGATTAAAGAGCTAGGAATGTAGATCGGTGGTAGAGCACTTTTCTAGCATGGATGAGGATCTGAGTTCAGCTCTCAACACTGCAATATGAATAAATAGGGACAGAAACAAGTTTGTAACTCATGAAGGAGAATATTGGTGTTGTGGTGAGTTCACATTGTCAGCCAGAACCATTAGCTTTAGAGGGTTATGATCCAGGCTATCACTACAGCTGCAGAGCAAACAGCTACTGAATTAGGCACTGGATGCTAGGCAGTGAACAAAGCAAGTCCTGCTTCAAGAAATGTGCTTGCTTTAAAGAGAACCACAGCAGGTAGAAGGAGGAGTTCCACTAGAGTGTAGGAGGCAGTGCCAGGTCTAAGCCTATAAGCATTATGAGGCCTGGGGGGACTAAAGAGGTCTGCAGCTAGCACAAGCCCTGGACCCTGACCCCCACAGGCATATATCCTCATTCTTCTCAATGTGATCCTATGCGCCCACCTCTGAGGCAAAGGGACTCAAGAGAAAAGAAGTAGAGAGAGGATAGACAGGGAAGAGCAAAGGAATGTGTTGTCAAAAGGGATAGTGTGCCTTTTACAAATCAGTTCCTGCATATGCTTGCTAAGGATTTTTGAAGGGCCTGCTGTGTGTAGTCCAAGAAGAGGGAATTACGAAAGGACATAAAGCTGCTGCCTCTCATTTTCCACAGGAACTAGTTCGGCAGCGAGGAGTCCTAGAACACACAGAAAAGATGGTGGACAAAATGGATCAAGATTTGAAGACTAGCCAGAAACACATCAACAGCATTAAGAGTGTGTTTGGGGGACTTGTCAATTACTTTAAATCCAAACCAACAGAGACCCGACCTGAACAGAATGGTACCCTTGCTCCCCAGCAGAACAGCAGGTAAATATAGCTTCAGCCATACAGATACAAAGTAGCAGACATAGGTTTACTCCAAATAGTCAAGACTTTCAGGTCTTGTCATTGCCTTCAAGGGATCCAGGAAGCCTATCAGTTATTTATCAGGAGGGATTCACCTTCAGACTTGTTGAAGCAAACCCTTTTCCCCTGCTCCTAACTACATTCATTTGATTGGCATGTAGTCTGTAAATTCTGCATAAATTGAATCTCCATTAAGTTAGTACTCCAGTCATTGTGACCCTAATACTTGGCTCTTTTCTTTTTTTTTGGTACTGGGGATTGAACTCAGGGGCACTCGACCAGTAAGCCACATCCTCAGCCCTATTTTGTGTTTTATGTAGAGACAGTTTCTCACTGAGTTGCTTAGCACCTCGCCATTGCTGAGGCTGGCTTTGAACTCGCGATTCTCCTGTCTCAGCCTCCCTAAGTGCTGGGATTACAGGCTTGAGCCACTGCGCCCGGC
>PVHX01011324.1:7524-21291 GCA_004024805.1 Geosciurus inauris
GCCTGCCTGTCGCCTAGTTGGGAGCCTGGCTGGCGTGCGGTGTGGTTCGGGTTTTTTTTTTTTTTTTAAACTTGCGAGCGCTTCCCCGCTCTCTTCCCTCCTCCCCCCGCCCCCAATCTAGGCTCAGTGCCGCCTGCACTGGTATCCTTGAATAACCGCTTTCAGCCCCTTCTCTAGCCACCCAGCCCCAGTTCGTCCTTCTGCCCTCGCCTCTGGCCCGGGAGGGTGGGAAACCTTGTCCCCGCCCTTCCCGTTCGCGTCTCGGCAGCGGTAGCCGCACCTGCTCAATATGAATGGGGTCAACGACCCACCTCTTTTTATAAAAGATATTAAGCCCGGACTGAAAAACTTAAATGTCGTCTTTATTGTCCTGGAGATAGGTAAGTGGGGTTCGCAGCCCACCCCACCTCCCGGTGGTCGGAGGGAAGGACGCCGCCGGTGCGAGCCGAGGCTCCCCTCCCCCTGCCCGTCCTCCCCGATCCCCTCCCCCACCCACGTGGTCCCAGTGGCCCCAGCCGGAGCCCAGATCCCGGAGCGGTGAGAAGTCGGGGCTCGGCCTCTTTACTCCTTCTAGAAGTATTAAAGTACGGAGGAGAAATAGCTTCTCTGGACGTCCTCGTTAATCTAACACACCCCTCTCCCTTTTGATTTTTAAATCTTCACAGGACGCGTGACCAAAACCAAAGACGGCCATGAAGTGAGATCGTGCAAAGTAGCAGATAAAACGGGCAGCATCACTATTTCCGTGTGGGATGAGATTGGAGGTCTCATACAGCCGGGGGATATTATTCGGTTGACCCGAGGGTAGGTGTGTAAAAGAGGGTGGGGGGCGGGTGAGCCGAACTGTGCAGATTCTGAATTGACGACTCCCGGATTCCGCCGAGTACTGAAGTTCCCTACCTTTTCTGCGGGCCGCTCCAAGTTTTGAGCCCTTTTGGTGTTAATGAGCTGCGTTGGAATGCAGCACAACTTTGCAGTTAAACATGGTAGGTTTCAGGCAGGAAATCCACTCCTCTCCCTCCAATTTACAGGTTGGTTATATTTTAAAATACTGTCTTGGGAGTCATTAAGTCTTTCTAGTAGATTGGTATAACCCATACTCTTTTCTGAACATTTAATTGCACATATTCAGTTCATTTCTACCTCTCCTTTTTAATGACTTGAAATCCTTCGGATAGTTTTTTTTTTAAATACTTATTTTTGTGGACAGAAAACTGTAGTTGGAGAATTTAGTATTTTCTGTGTACAAATTTGTACTCAGAAATAAGACAATGTCTGAAAGGCTCATTGTTTAAGATGATTTTTTCTGTTGTAAGGTCAGTGTACAAAAACCAAAATGATACATAGAAATGTTTGGCAGAAGGACCTCTATGATACCTTCATTCGGAAGATTCAGGTGACACATTGGTGGTTTTAAAAAACAATTTAGGACTTTTTTTTTTTTTGGATAGACTGAGTTTAAAAATTTGCCAAATCTTTATCTTAAAAAGACAAAAGTCCAGGAAAGGGTCTTGCAAATAGGAGCTGGGAACTTCTGCGATCAATACAATTGTAATTTATCTGTAATAACTACAGGAAAAGTAGGTGGAGATTGACATTAGGATGTAGAATCCAAAGAAGTATTTGTGTGCCCTGGGTTGTAGGAGTTTAGAGCTCTTTGATATTATCTTACAGGCCTTGAAACATCTTCAGGAAGTGAGGTAAGAGTGTCATCAAAGCAGGAAATGAGAGTCAGGACTTAGACATTTTATTCTCTCACACTGACTCATTATGACACTAATTCTGTTTTTTAAACGTACACATCCTCAACTTACACAAAAGAGAATTCTTACCTGGAAGGGTGAGGATTGGCATAATTGGAAGTTTTTGACTCCCAGAATATCCTTTATCCAGTGATTAGAACTACTTTGTGCAGCATCTCATTTCAAATATTTCCTATACTGTAGTCAGTCCTGGAAGTTTCCATCAAAACATCTGTCAAAATGTTAAAACTCAGTAGCTATATAAGGGGGCCAATAGCTAAGGAGTACAATTTATTTATTTTTGGTGCTAGGGATTGAACCCAGGGGCACTTAACCATTAAGCTACATCCCCAGCCTTTTTTATTTTTTATTTAGAGACAGGGTCTCCCTAAGTTGTTGAGGCTGGCCTCAAACTTGCAATCTTGCCTCAATCTATAAAGCCCCTGGGATTATAGGTGTGTGCCACTGTGCTGGCTAAGGAGTACAATTTAAAGGAACATTCAAAACTAAAGAAGTTCTCATTACCACTTCATTGTGACTTTGGGAACTCCACATCTTATGGAGGTAGAAGAAAAGCAGTTATTTGACTATACCATGACAGTAAGCGTAAAAGTAAACACGGGTGTTAATTTTTTAAGTCCTATGGCTGAAAAGTAATAAAAATAACATTTTAAATATGTGTATATATATTTTATAGTTGTAGATGGACACAACACCTTTATTTTTATGCTGAAAATCAGTGTCTCACATATGTGAGGCAAGTACTCCACCACTGAGCTATAACCCCAACCCCTAAAAATAACTTCTGCTTAAATATCTGCAATTAAAAGCTTTTCCTATTTTGATTAAACTAAAGATGTAATTATCTGGGGCATAATAATGCTTGCTTTGCAAAAGGAAGTTTTATGTTATTTCTAGGGTTGTAGTTTAGGTAATTAATTCTGTCACAATTTGGTGATAGAATTTTCTTTTTATTAGTCTTATAATAAGTAGCAAGTTAAAGTTAGAATTGTTGTATTTGATTTATACATCGGGCTTGATTTCCACTTCTACCTCAATACAGAATACACAGTACAAAGGTTTACTTGAGTTACATATTTCTAAAGAATTGTTTCTTTTTAGGTACGCATCCATGTGGAAAGGATGTCTGACACTTTATACTGGAAGAGGTGGTGAACTTCAAAAAATTGGAGAGTAAGTATTAAAATGCATTTTGTATAATTGAATAAATTACAGATGTCTACAGAATAATTGGTAGGTATAAACCATAAATCACTTCCTTGGCCTTTCTGATGGATACTAGTTTTAACAGCTATCAGTATAGTATCCAGTGTTGAGGATATCAGTTTTCCTGGCAAAGAGCAGTAAAAGCAGTAGAGACCAATCCCAGTGGGACTGTTTTTCTGTAGGTTTTAGAAGCATGCATCTTCTAAGTGTCATTTGAATTGAATTCTCTCATCTAGTGATTTCATGAAAAATAGAGCAAGGTGTGAATTTCAAGCCATAAGTTTACATTTTCTTTTTCTTTTTGTGTATGGGTGAATTTGTACTCAATGGTAAAAGGACTTGCAGCAATGAAAACTGAAGTCCTCTATTTATCTACAGCCTAGGTATGGTGCAGGCAGCCGCAATGCGAGCTTCCATACACTGCTACCCTGGTAATGATCTCCACCCTGACCTGGAGGAAACATCCTCTCTAGGGGTGTAAAGGTAATTCAGCCTCCATGCTAGCCTAGACATTTGACTTGTGCTCACAAAATATGGTATAGGCAATGAGCCAGATCTTTTTTCCATTCTTTTGGTTAATGCTTAGACATCTGCTTATTGTCCATTAAATTGGAGGATATTTAGAGAGAAGCCACAAATGGTATCAAAAAAATGGAAAATTCACACTGAGAGGATGAGGTACTTTGTTGGGGGAGAACATTGTTAATAATGAAAATAAGCTTGTAAGCTTTTAAAGATCAGAGACTGAAGTAACACTTTGCTAGAGGGAAATTTGGATCCACTCATGTTTATATTTAGAGTAGTAGTATTAGAGTTAAGTATTGTGAAAGGTCTTAGGGTCAGTATTACCAAACCTGACCTGATCTTTATGTATGCAAAGATGTTCACAATAATGTTGATGGTCAGTTAAATGAAGAGCCACGGGAGGTCACTTAATTCCTCATGACCGCTCTTTGTCAGGGCCAGTTTAGGATTACCTAAAATGGATTCTAGTTTCTTTTTAGTGGATTGAGGAACTAAGAAAATGTGTGTATGTCAATTAGTAGTATCATGTAGTCACCAGAAGCTCCAGGATAAACTGGTGGCTTGATAGCCACTTTTCTGTCCTTATCACCCAGAATCCACTCTTAACCTTGGATGATTATCTTTGCAGATTCGAAGTGATTGGTCAAAAGAAGGACTAGATGAGAGTGTGTGAATGGATCAGTGCAAATCCATTACCACTGCTGGAGAAACACTCTGGAACCCTAAACACAGTTCACTAGCATCAGCCTGTCTGGAAAAACTTACTTTTTGTGTTTTTGTGTCCTTGACTTTTCACCTTTTTTTTTTTTTCAGTATAGAAGAATTTAAATACAAAATAGAACGCTTTATGTGTTATAGTCAGATATTTGATGTTTAATGGGATACAATGATTTTAGAGGCTTTTGTTACAATGAATAGCATTAGTTAGCATTTTGCTATTCATTTGACACCTAAATTCTTCATTCCTAAACCTTAGGAATATTAAGGAAAGGTAGATTAATTAACTTGTCCTTTAACTTGTCCTTTATTTTTTTCAGATTTTGTATGGTTTATTCAGAAGTGCCAAATTTCAGTGAGCCCAACCCAGATTATCGAGGACCGCAGAACCAAGGGGTAATTAATACAAATATATAGTGCATTTTTATGATTAGGCTAATATGACTGTGAGCTATAGTTCTATAATGAGGCTAATCCCTGTGATACCCTGAGTGTAATGAAGAGAATCGTGAAAAATATTCTTTAATTTTTATTAAAAATATTTCATGTGTCTATTTATAGTGTAAGATACTACAGATACAGATATATATAATATTTAGACTTTGTGGAGTGAGGAGTCATGTCAGGAAATAATAATGTAACAGAAGCTACAAAAGGTTTGGAGAACATTCCTGAATCTTAACATTGAATGGACTTGGACAAATTTTTAAAAAAATTGTTAAAGATAATTTTACAAAACCACTAAAATTTTAAAGGTGATATAATAATTTTGTAATAATGTTATTTGAATCTTTATTTTTTTAAGTTTAAAACTTTGGTTTTTAGGTACACAACGAACAGAGGACTAATTCCATGAATAGTAATATAGGTACAGGTACATTTGGATCAATGGGTAAGTTTTTTTTCTTTTTTATTTGTGATCAAGTGTATAAATTATGAGAATTATAAAAGATTTAGAGGAAAAGAATATCTTTAGGCAAAAATAAGTGCTAAAGGTGAACTACCAATAAATAGGGAATCCCCAAATGTTTTCTAGAAGGCAGATAATATATACTTGCAAGCCAGTTTATTTAAGCACATTCTATATTTAAATGTTTGGACTGATTTCAAGGAATACAATGTTGAACATTGACTAATACACAAGACTGGTGATATCTGTGAAGATGTCTGATGCTATTTTCCCACTTATTTTTATAAAATTTCTGTAATCTACTTATATGCAGAATTAGTGGTTATGTTGGTACATTGAAAGCTGATATTAGAATAATAGTTCTGAAAAGTAATAGTAAATTTAACACCTTAAATTTTCACATATTAACTGCCTTTTTGAAAGATTTGCCTTTACTCCTAACAGGTCCTTGTAACCCTGTTAAAGGTTTTACTTTCCAAGTCTTTATTAAGGAAACGTCTTTGGGATTTCATTAGAATGGATACTTTATTTGACCTGATAGCATATTTTGACACAATTGATCATCATCATACTGTGCTATCTAAAAAAAGTTAGGATCACATTGTCTGTTTTGAAACATTAACCATATTTGAGCAAAATGCCAGTTCTTGAAAACATTTTTTCACCTTTTTTTTTTTTTTCACAATATAAGCAGTGCATATGTTTTTTCCTGTTCCTTATTTTGTTGCCCAGATTGGCTTTTTTCCCACTACTAATACAGCATCAAGTTAATGCATTTATTGTATTAATACACTGTAAAAACCTAGAACTAGCATTTTTTTCAATATAAAAATATAAGGTGTTTGTTTTCCTTAATACTTAAAAGCATTAATAGATATATTGGAACTTAAAATATGTGTAGTTACATAAATTACTATAGACCTCTTCTGAAGATAGTGATGGTTTTTTTTGTATTCTTTTTTAGGAAATGGCCTTCAAACTGGCCCTGAATCAAGGGGATACCAACTTTCATATGCTGGTAGAAGCAATGTCCGGGGACCTATCAATTCACAGCTACCAGGAGCTGCTAATAATCAAACAGTCATGACCACAATAAGTAATGGCAGGGACCCTCGGAGAGCCTTTAAAAGATGACCTATGCCAAATAGTCACATGTAGTTTTTAAACTACGTGCCCTACTTGAACACTTAGTGCACTTTTATTTATTGTTAACTGTGAAAAATATGTCCTTTATTGGTTTCCTTTAGTTTTTGGTTTGTTAAGAAGAGTGGTTTTTTATAGCAAAACTGTTAAGCTGCTCAAGTCTCCTATTGAATGGGAACACTGAAAAGTAGGGGCATATATTTTTAGAGCAAAAAAGTTATTGGATATCCTCTAAAAATTGCACCCATTTCAAGGGTGAAATATTTAAAACATCAGCTTTATAGCCTCTATGAGTCTATCTTCTGTATCAATTTTGTAATATTTCACATAAGGCTTAGTGGGAGATGTTCTTTGTCTTAAATTCAGATATTGCCAACTAAAGCAATAACTACCAAAAAACAAACCAGAAACTCAGTCAATGACAACAATAGTTTTTGAGTGTTTTTGACTCCTAGAATGACTGACTTTATTGAGTGACTGCCATTAAGATTTCCCAAGAAATGAATCATACTAAATCCTATTTCATTACCAAAAAAGATTATCAGAATTATGGAATAGAATCCAATCTGTATTATAACGTGTAAGTTTTAGAAGAAAGCTACTTTGCTTTATTTTCAGATAGTGCTCTTAACATTTGTTATTAATGTGGATTATATTGAAAGAAAATTTAAAACTGAGGCCTTGAATATTTATTTTTGAATCTACCATGTTAAATATTGAGAAGTATAATTTGAGAGTTATAAAGTCATAATAAATATTGATCTAATTATTTAAAAAAATAATTTTGGTGAACATAGTGAAGGTGATTCAAATTGAATTCATATTATATGCAGTCTTAAGTTATAGATCCTAGGTATTTACAGGTACTCAGCCTGAAGTAAAAATCCTAGGTGGTACTTCTATTTGAAGCTTGTGTGTGTTGTCAGAGTTTCTGAACACAATTCACATAGCCTTATTAAATAGCAAAAGTTAAGTGACAAAGAAGTGATTACAGCTTTATTCAGAAATGTTAAGGTGGACTGTGTCATAAATGGTGTCCACTTCTACTTTTTACTGTAGGATGGATAACTGGCAAATTTTTCCTTTGTTTGGAATTCATCTCTTAAATATTATCTCTTGAATAAAACTTGGCGTTAATGTTAACAGATTTTGGAGTTTTGGAAAATTAAAATACTGTCAGATGTGGATTACTGTCCTTTCAGTCCTGGCCTCATTTTTTTATTTGTGATGCTGGGCTAGTTATTACAGTTGAGACCTCTCTAAGTCTTTGGTTCTACAACTGAAAACAAAGTAAATCATAGTACTCCTTTGTGTAGTTAAGACTGCAGTGTAAAAAATTGGAATGATCTCTTGTAAATAATAAGCAGTCAAAAATGTTTGATTTTACCTCAAGAGTACAAAAATGCAGGATTAGATGTGGAAGTATTGCCATCATTTAGTGTGTTGAGATTAAGTAGAAAAAGAACTTAAATTTTACTTTCGTGATTGACACTGCCTCAATAATTTAACCTTGTTCTGTGGTTGTAATACTTATTAACAAGTTTCTTTTTTCTTAAGGGAAACCTCCAAAACCAAAGCAATCCATAATGAATATTTGCCTTCTCAATCTACTTGGACAGCAGTCATGAAGAAATTAAGAGGAAGAAAGTTTCTACCTTCCTTCCTGGTGCTTTCAGCTTTCAACTTTGAAATAAGTTTAAACACCACCTAGTGAAACAAAAAGCATTTAGTATACAAATGCACTCAGTTTAGGATTAGGCCCCAGTCTGGTCGTTTCTACAGAACAAATTTGAATTGTATCAAAACCTGATCAGAGCAGTTTGTCCTTTAGTATAGGCAGGGTTTTGTGGGAAGATGGTACAGAATAGAAACTGAAAGTTGAAACCCATAAGGTCAGATGATGATATTTAACAGAGAAGGCTCCATCTGTTTTCTGATAAGCATTTAAATTTTAAAGGTTTTCCTGTAGTGTCAAACTCTTTGCTTTTACACTAGTTTTCATAATTTTTGGTTTTAAGTTTGAAGACAATTTGAGGGCACCCTGAGTATGTGTAGTTACAGATATTTTTCACATTTTTATCATTTAACATCTTAAATGAACATTTGTTTAATTTGCTTGGTTGAGTAGTACTTGGGAATGATGCTGAAAACAGATGCAAGATTAATCAAAGGTTTAATTTATGATACAAGAACTTAAAACTAAATGGAGGTTAACCTTCAAGGATGTACAATATTGAGCGTTTTATGTCAGTCTGAAAACACTGGTAGCCAATAGTTTACATTTTGTATAAGAATCTGACATTTCAGATTAGTTGCTTAAATGACTTCCTTTTCCGATGTCATTAGCATAATGACCTTGCCCCAAGCCTTTTCAGGCTGTGCGTAACTCTTAAGATCCTTTCCTCTAATGTGTTTGAAAGCATTCTAGAGACCACAGACTGGAAAACCATGTGAAGTCATTTGCAAAACACTTTGCCAAGCAAAAATGTATTCTTTAGTATTGGGATTCCTTGCATTCTTGCTGCCCCCACCCCCCCTTTTTTTTTTAAAGATTTCATTTTTCTTTGTCTCCTGCCTGATGAGAGTGAATATTTCTAGTACGAAAAGATGATTACATTCATTCTAGTATGGCCAGTATGAGGGGGTTAGAGGTAGAGGTACTTCACCACAGTGAGAGCCTTGTATATTGAGGTTCCAGACAATGATTATACAGTCCCACATTTCACAGATTAGTAATGATTAACAGTTCAGGTACAGTTCTGAGGAAATCTAATTGTGACCTTTAGAAAGCAGCTCTAAAATAGTGTGTTTTACTGAAGGAGAAACTAGAAAAACATTTTGCTTTCCAGATACGTTTAAATCTTATGCAGATCCCTCAAATTTCACCTTTTTGGGAATGTACGAGAATTTGGATTCAGATAACTACATTACTCCAGGTTTCTGAACTAATTACTGATGTTTCTCAAAGCACAGACCATGGACTAGAGAAAATAAGTCCAACGCCTGATAAGCCATTAATTTAGCCTTTTTTCCATGTTACCCTTAGACCCAAAGATGCTAAGAACTTTTTATCACTATGAGATGACCAGTATGATAGAAGAATATGAACATTTTAACACTAAACTGGGAAGTATTTCATTTAAACTTTCTGAAAGGTCAACTTATGCAGTTTTATTGAGCCTTAATCTGAAAACAACCAACACAAGGTTTGGATGATTTCATTGTTGAGCTATAACAGCCTAGGCCCCTTGAGAGCCCATTGGTGCAGCTGCTCTCATCTATTGTCCAGCAACCTCAACTGAAGGACTGACATGTTTTTAAAAGCCTGTTCTTAATCATTTCCAACTAGCAGTTCAAGGATATTTTGTCTTGCTGGTCAAAATTTGTGCATCTGGATATGGGTAATACAGTTTTTTGGTTTGTATTCTGAATATAGAATAACATGGAACATATATTGAGTAAAACTCAGTTTCTAAACCACTTTCATGAGATCCCCCAAGAAGTTGAGAAATAGGGATTGTTCTTCTGATCTACTAGGAAGAATTTACAAGTGTAGGTCTGGGAGACCTGCACTTGAAGTACCCTGAATATCTGTCTTCTGCTCTTGAGATTTCCTCTTAACAATGAGATAACTTTGTTTTGAGATCACAAAAGTTTTCTCAGTTTCTTTTACCTTTGTGAAGCTATAGTCTACACTAAGTTTGGGATCGTAGAGGGAAAACAAGGATGTTCCTTGAAGCAAAGAATCAGCTGCAGCAGATCTGAGAAAAATGGGTTGAGTGACCTCTGCATGTGAGCACTGCAAATTTTGAATTAGATTTAAACAAGTAACATCAATGTTAAGATCAGATCTGTGTAGCATGGTCACATGGCTTCTACTGAGCCTACATGTTAAGTTAAAAAGATTTTTTTGCCTGAACCTTTGGTTTAAAACTTTAATTTTGTTGCATATCTTAGCAAGTACATGCTCATGGCATTTACCTTACTCCTGTCCCTCAATTCCCTGTTACAAAAAAGGCTGACCAAATTGAAAAATAAATTGGAGGCATATTCCTGAATATCTAGAGCCACCATTCATCTTACACTTTCAGATATCCTGTTTTGTACAGAGAAGCAGCTATAATAAATATTTTCCACAAGTAATATGCAAGGCATGATTTTCTTGCCATGTGGGGCTAATCTTCAGTTTTGAACATGGCCCTAGGAGAAGGAGACTAAACTCTGACAAGTTGCTGGACCACTTAAAAGAACAAAAATGGTAGTCTGCACTAGTGCTACTGTTAGAAATCCAGCTTAGTGTAAATGGAGGAAGGGTTGTGTTACTGTTGGTTAGCCGTTTTTGATGGCTTAAGCATGATATGATCATTAAGTGCTAGTTGGGTTGTTTAATTCTAGTTTGAGTAAACAATACTAGACATCAAAAAAGTAAAATTCTATTAAGCACATTAAACCCTAACTAATGCTATAGAAAATATGGAAAGTGTTGCAAAGTTTCTTGTATTTGTTAATATGGGTGGTAGAAAGTGTAAAACATTTAAAACACCCTTTGTGGAGTGATTTGGTGAAAAGAATTGAAATAGAACATGAAGCTGCCCTCATAAATTTTATTCTTTGACCCAGGGGTGTTTTTATAAAATCTTGGCTAAATGCCACTGTTCTTGTTAAGTGAGCCTTGCAGAACATAGCCTATTTTAAATGTCAGGATCTGCTTTGGTGAAAAGAACATGGTTTTGAGTGGAGGAGATCCGGGTTTGAGTCCTGGGTCTACTGTTTACTAGCTCCATGACCAGGAGCATCATAAAATAAGGATATGCACTTGCAGTGTTATGAGGACTATGTGAGCCAATGGGAATGAAACAAGATACCTAAGGCTCAACAAGTATTCCTTTCCTCATGACCAGTGGAAATGAGACAGGTGCTGTTTAGAGAAAATTTGTAATTTTAGAACTGATTTAGAAAATCTTCAATTTCAAATCAGGAGTATGAAGCAATTTATATGAATTATAACTTTGTTTTAAAACAGTACACCAAGATACCTAGGTTTTACAAGTTTGACTTGGCAAAGAAAAGCAATGATTTGCTGATGATTTGCTTCAACGGCGTGTAGGGTTGAGTTTTTATTACAAAGATCTGCCCATTAGCTGAGAACCCTGTGCTGTTTGCATTCACCTTTTCCCAGAGGGTAAAGACCTGGTTATGAAAGTGGAGGATGAGGGAGGCCTTCCAGTGTCTGGGCTAGAGGGGAGGTAGGTCAGTGGCCTAGGGAAAGGCAGAGGGCACACTGGAAGGAAATTCCTATTCCTAGTGACAGCCCTAAGGATTGCTGTGCACCCATAGGTGCAAGGGTAATTTTTCTTATAACTAAAGCATTGGGAAACTTCCCAACATTTTATGAATTTCAAACATGCAATGTTGAAAGAATTTTAGTGCAAAACACCTGTATATTCACCCCCTTAGATTTTGCCATTCACAACCAACTACTTAATCACATATTGATCCATCCTATATGTTTATTAGTATATTTAAGTAAACAGACATCAGTTCATAGTCCCCTAAATAGAATGCCTATTCATTAGAATTCAGTATTTTCCAGTTTTTAGGGTAAAATTTATGTATAAAAATGCATCTATTTTGCATGTTCATTTGTGAATTTTAGGGCCAAGCAAGCTTATGAAACTCAAACCCCTATCATAGAATATCACTATTCCTCTAGAAATTTCCCTCACATGTCTTCCCAAGTCACATGACCAGTGATCCCAGCAGCCATCACTTCTGATACTTTAAAAACCATTTTTAGCCTAACCAAAGGGACAATTTCATAGGTGCCAGGTCATCAATAGAAATCAAGTTTTCAGATTTCCAGTTCCAACTCCAGTTGCTGAAGTACAGTCGAGCATAGTCCTTTCATCTCAGGAATGAAATTCCAAGACCTTGGCATTTTAAAATTCTGTCCTGTTTCAACATTTCAACATTGCTCCAGCTTTTTCTTTTACCTTCAAGATTTACACTTGGCAACCCAGACTCTTGGGGCAGAAAGTGCTGAAATAAAGACCAGCTGACTGGGGATTTATAGTCACAGGACTGGCTGGTTAGGAGTTGCTCCCTGGGGCGAACCCTACTCCCTGAGCCGCTGGGATCAAGTGGTAGAAAAATGTTTGCAGTGGAGAGCCAGGAGCAGAAGGGAGTCACTAGAACTTGCATGTTTTCATGGTAGACGCTCAGCTCTTCAGATTTTGATTCTCAAATTCTTGATTTTCTTAAAGTATAAGCTTAGCAGAAATGTCCTCTGTTTCTTGGGATTTTGTTGTCCTTGTAGATTGGGGATTCAGAGTTGTCATACTCAGAATGTGTAAGTGCCTTGCTAGGGAAAGATCCCTTCTCTCAATCTATAGGGAAATGTCCTTGGATGAAACAGAAAAAAAAATAGTCTCATATACTTTCCCAGCGTGTGTGCATACATGTGTACACAATACACAGCACACAAGGTCACTCCAGCAGAGCTGTTTCTGCATTGAACACATTTCCTTTCACAGATATGTGCCTTTCTCATCACTTAATGTTTAAGTATTCACTCCTCCCACTTTAATCGGCTACCTATAGTTCAGTACTAATGATATGCCAAGACCTGTTCAGGTAAGTAACCTATATTATCTCATTTATTCTGTAAATGGCATTGGGAGGGAGGTCTTGTTATCATATGAAAGACTGAATAATTTGAGATTGAATGCCTAAGGTCACACAACTAGGAGGTGGCAAAGTTCCATCAATAACATCTATACTTTTAACTGTTGACTGACATTAATATTTTGTGATTCCTGCTAACACACAGGACATGTTCATAGAGGTGACAGGATTGGGGTTGGTTTTAAAACTGTTGGAGAATAGAAATACAGAATTTGACTAACATTTTAATCTGGGATTAGTTGTACTTTAAATGTCAACTGTGCATAGACCCAATTTAGTTGAATTTAATCTACAAGTAAAGGTATCTTAGTAGGGAAGTAACAGTAGGGGAAATCAGTTGTTATGACTGGCAACTCTGCCTGATAAAGATAGTAGGAAAACAGGTGAATTTCCCTATTTGAGAATGGAGGAAACAAGGGCTCAAAATCTACAAGCATTGAAAGAAAGCTTGATGGGTTAGACTACATTTACATTTACATGATATTTTAGTCACCTATTTCACTGCTGTGACTAAAAGACCCGACCAGAACAATTTTAGGGGAGGAGAAGTTATATTTGAGGGCTCACCGTTTCAGAGGTCTCAATTCATGGACAGTAGGCCCCATCCTTTGGGCTCCAGGTGAGGCAGAACATTACAGCGGGAGAGCGTGGCAGAGGGAAGCAGCTCACAAAATGATCATGAAGCAGAGACTCCACTCACCAGGTACAAAATATATCCCCAAAGGCATACCCCCAATGCTCCATCAGGGAATTGATTGTGTTAAGACTTTTACAATTCAATCATTTCTCCTCTGAATCTGCTTGTATTGTCTCATGTGA